>JACXGM010010185.1:0-26594 GCA_016801145.1 Umbra pygmaea | reverse complement strand
ATTTTTTGCACTGTACTCTCAAACCGCAATACGTACTGGTTATGCGTACCGTTACACCCCTAATATCATGTAGCACTGCCACTAGTGCGACCCTGCACTCCATGAGTGTGAGAACTGCCTCCTTCGAGTCTGACTATGGGTTCTTCGACTTTCCCCGGACCTCCAGAAGAGGCAGCGCAAATTGATATCGTGCTGCCTACACTGTAAACCCGAAAAGTTGAATTCACTTAAAACATTTGAGGTAACCGATTGCCTTAAAAACGTTAAGTAATGAGTTTTGAAAACTTGAGTGCATTTAACTTAAATGCATGAAGGGTGTAATTTTTTGTTTAAAATGTTTCGATGTCAACAGGTCGTCCCAGAAAGGAGATATCACTCACATCATAAACCACTAGTTTGAAGGTGCTCAGTAAAAACCACTGAACCAGTCAGCAGTGCTCAGCCTGTCAGCTAATTGCTTCTCACATGGATGAATCCACTCTGGCTGTCCCTTGACCATCCACAGTTATAGTGAGCAAATTACCAGCTCATTAACAAAACTCCATATTTCCATGGCGGCCTGAGGGATCAACGTTTGCAGCTATTTTGAGTGATAGGCTAATTGAAAAGGGAGAGGTGGGGGGACCGAAGAAGCCTCCCAGTGACTGAACAAGGAGGGGACACAGATATCTCAGTAGAACGGCATTGTCCTGGATTGTGTCTGACCTACTTCATAAGGCACACACAACGAGCCCGTGTGTCTAATAGTCTCTGACTTTTCAGGTCTGCGTTATCAGTAACCAGAGACGCCATTAGCTAAAGCTTTTTGAGGCTCCACCTACGCTCTACTTTTAAGTGGTGTCATTCATCACCAGTACATTTCTGCAGAAGAGGATAAATGCTCAGTTTCAATGGGCATGACATGTCTGTAACCTACAGGGCTGCAAAACAGATTGGCCACTCCAGCCATACTCAGACATGACGAGGGCCACTGATGAGAGCATTAGCACCGGCCACCCGCTGTCTACTGTCTACCACCAACTGAGACCAGCTGCCACCTTCTACCAAATAGTGCCAGGCTGCCAATCACTGCACTGGGTATCATGGTAGAGCAGGATACTTGTCTCATTTTGTTTGAGCACTGAGCCTATGAATACAGTGTAAACATTCAAATGCTGTGTCTGATATTGTACGTTAGTGGTTGAGTGTAACTTCATTAGTTCAGTGCACATCTCGCATCAGGCCCACAAATTGCGTTTAGTGCAGTTTGCATAGATTTTTGAAACTCTAAATAAAATTATACATTTAGTCTAATATAAGCAATTCTTTCACACCAAACTGTGTTAAGAGACAGTTGTGTTTGGGTGGCTTTTCCAATTCCAAACTGAACCATTGGGGCTCCTGAACTTCAGGGACTCTCTTTAACCATGGTCAATTGCTAAGGTAACAACAAATGTCTTTGTAAAATAGCCCATGGGTCAATGCAGTGAACCAGTTCCACAAAAAAATGTAAATTAAGCTTTTTATTTTAGCTATGTGCCTTGGGGTAAACAGGTGCCAACTTCAAGGACCTTTCAATGAAAAGGGATGCTGACAAAGAGCTAAACAATTTGCCTTAGGTTCAAAGTTATTCCCTGCTAACCCAAAGAAACACAATGATCTGCTACTATTGCACAAATCTTTATCCAGTGGTCCTTTGATTTAAGAGTTGGTTACATCTACTGTATTTAACATCCCAAGTCTAAATGAGAGATAATCAATGACAACTGAAATAATAAATAAAAGTTGGCATATTGTGACATTTTAGCTTTATCAAGCCTCCTTTAAGACTCCATATTGTTTATTTTTAGATGTAGAATTTAGATGTAATTTTGCTTGCTCTCTAATAAGTGTAGAATTCTGAAGTCAATCATTTATAAAAAAAACTCTAAGTAATGTATAAAAAACATGAATTTAGAATTGGCAAATGTTTAAATATAAAAGTATTTAAAAAATATAATAAATATTATTTAACATACTATATTCTATAGGCATATGAAAGTTCCAGATTGGGATCTCTTCTCACTGAGTAATGATCCAAGAGGGCAATGACTTAATATCATAAATATCACAACCATGATTCACTATTTTGAAAGGATTCCCCATGTTGCATTCATGTTCACCATCATTATAAAAATGATTACTCTTCACAACATACACACAGTCCATGGTACCTCCCTAAGATAGTTTGTCAACACGAAAAACATTTCCCTTTTCTGCATGTGACCATGGCGAGTAATCAAAACAGTCCCGAAATGAACCACCCTGAGTAAAATGCACCTTGACCAACAGTGTAGCTCACACAAGCTCGCTGGCCTTTGTGTTTGCCACTCTGGGATTTGTATTCAGTGTCAGGACAAGAGCCATGGATATACAGGATATAGACCACACACTAACAGGCAGCTGAGGAGAAGAAGGGGGAGAGAAATCAATGGCTCTCGACCAGCCACTTTACAGGACTCCTCTTGTTCTCCCCAATGGTCCCGGTGTGAGCAGCTCCCTTTCAGATGCAAGATGGGTACCGCGGATCTGCCCTGTCATCCATTAAGCGGCCAGCGGTGGGCATCGAGGACCGGCTGGCCGGGCGCCAGGGGGACACCAGCAGAGCCGGGGCTGTCACGCCAGACAAGATGGTCGGCCAACCAAAGAGTCCCCAGGGAGAGAGTGAGACAAATGAGGAGCAGAAGAATAGGTAGAGGCTGGCGATGGAGGGAGGGCGGGGAGAGACAAAAAGATGACCAATGAAGGCAGAGATTGGGGGAAGACACAATGATGAGAGGAGAAAAATGGAAAAAACATTGGGGATTGTAAAGGCGGGTGAATGTTGAACAATGAGAAGAGAAGAATGTATGTGAAAGTCTGGAGATGAAGAGAGAACAGGCCTGAGAACAGGGATGTGTGGATCAAGACTAATGATGCTACGAGTGCTGATGAAACAATGGCTCTATCAACCTCCTAGCTTGGGGCAAAACCGAGGTGACAGGGGGGAGGTGAGTGTCTGAGCTTCGCCTTGCCATTCCAGTGACGATCGCAACACTGGGCTCTCACACTTCCTTCTCCAGACCTAGCGTGAGAGAACCCTTCTGCTCGGGCACCGCCACCACCACTGAGACAAACCGGCAGGCCATTGAGCTCACAATGGTACCCCGCTCGCTGTGTCGGTGCGTGCCCCCCCTGAACACCGACCCTCCTATGCCAGCTTGTCCTCCTCCACCCACACAAAACAAATCTCTCATCTGATGGCATAATTCACAGGGCAGGCCCTTGGGAAGACCAGGGATATTCAGGAGAACCAGAGTCCAGGGCTTTGCCATGGAGGGCTTGGCTGGGCAGTACCCCCACGTAACCCCTGTCCCATTCAGCCGTGACCGGGGTAGAGAGAGAGAAAGAGAGGGGCGATTGAAGGATTGAATGTGGCCCCTGTGTCTGCTTGAGTGAATGCCGTTGAGCCTAATACCGACTAATCTGGTCATCAAATACCCCTGCTGCTGCCCATTGGAAATCTGCTCTGCTTTTTACCAACATCCAGGGGACGGCCAACGTGCCAAGCCACGCTGGGTGCGGTGTCTCTTAACTCCCTCAGAAAAAAAGGCGAGACAGTGGAATATGGAATTATGAGAAAGGTTAGGAAAGAAAATAGAGCGTAGAGACAGGTGAAGAGAGAGAGGTAGCATGGGGGAAAAAGCTATCTGTCTTCGACTCAAGGGGAGAGAGAAGCTGAAGTTCAATTTCTGTAACTAATTGTTGTTTGGTACAGTTAAGAGCAGTTTTGTCTGACCCATATACAGTAATTGTTTGCCAGATTATGCAAATAATCTCTGCATAGTGTGCTCTGCTAGTGTACACATTGTAGCAGTATTTCTCATTATAATATTTTCCATGTTTTATATGTATGTGTACCATTTGTTTGGTTATGTTCCCAGGGAATGCTCGTGAATTAGACCTAGGTCTAAATGTGTCCCCCTGGTTAAATAAATAAAATAAATAAATAACAGCTGCATGGACCACCTGGATGTATAAAACAGCACATTCACTACCAGTTAATTACATCTAGGGATGTAAATTAGGACTGAAAATTAAATTGAAACAAAATCTTTTTGGCAAATCGCAAAGGCTGCAGTTTTTTGGTACATCTGGCCTACGTTTAAAATGTTCTGCCAATGGTTTTACAAATTCATAGTCCTCCTTGTGATAAAACGTATGCTCACCAATCAGAAATGGCCCAAGGTGAATGCGTATACACCCATCAACAACAAACGTGAAAGCCAGGAAAAACAGCACTTTGTGTGGCAGTACTTTGGATTTGAGACCACATACTGTATGTTCATCAAAATAAGGTAGTGTGCAAGTCAGCTTTGCAAAACATTTTGTTTGACACATGAATGGCATTTCCTTGTCAGATAACATAATCTGTTGTTATGATGCTGTTCTTGACAGCGGGCCTTGTCCTCTTAACTAATCAATCCGGTCATGGATAGAAATGATGCAACTCATGTCAAAGTGACATTGCAATTCAAGTCAGACTTTTCAGCTGATATTTAAACTTTTAGCTAGCTAACCACAGCTATGGCTAGTAAGTTATTTTGTGTAGATGACAACAACAGATGGGAGAAAGTAAAAAATGTGTATTATGATAGGTGAGCAACGCAGACGCACTACAAACGAGTTGGGCCATGTTGTAGCGTCAGTGAGTAGCTTCCCAATAGGGCAGCCAAAGTACTACAGTTGTATTATTATGTTCTAGATATCTAATGTTTTCTAAATGAAATACCTATTTCAAATAGGATAACAGCCTATCTTAATAATATGACTTGCTGGTGCTTGATCTCATACCAATGTAGCAAATATCAGGGTGACTGAAGCACTTTCCATTATATTTTTCATTGAAACTAAGATATACACAACTAGTAAAACAGTCCTTTACAATTTCCTATCATAATAGAAACTTAAAGGACTCATATGAGAATAAAATTGATTTAAGAAGCTATTTTATGCATTTTGGGGGCTTTTGTATAACATTTGCATAGGAACCAATCCAGTAAGACATTCTACTAGAATTCTTTTAACAGGTCTTTTAAATGGTTGATATGGTTCCAAATGATGAATAGAAAATCCAAAATAAATTGGTAGGGCAACGATGGAGTTAAATCTGTATGTTCTGACAAGAAATCTCACAATATCTAAATGACATTATTCCAACACAACAAGGTTCTATACAGAAAAAGGTGCTACTACGACTTATCCACTGAACAACTACAACGATTATTTTAGAATAGCTTGTTCTACACAATGTGGAGAGTAAACAGGGTTCAGATGACAGTGACAACCTAGGAAAGTTGTTATAATCATACACAGCACTTCTTAGGTTTGCATTCTAATATAATGTGCATTTATTATTCACTAAACTATGTTTGCTTTATTGGCATTAAATAAAAAATATATAGAAAAAAGTTTTGCATTCTAATATGTATCATGTTGTAATGCTCCATCATGTTTTAAATCTATTACACAGTAAATATTTCACTGAAGCTTTACTTCAAAAATGTAAATCGCAATTCAAATCACAATTGCAATATCTGTCAGGTAAATGGCAATTCGATATTTTCCCTTAACCGTTCAGCCCTAATTCATATTTTCCAGGGCTTTTCAAGAAATTGCCTGGTCTTCCTGAAATCCTGGATAAAGAATTTCCAGTTTGCTCCAAAGCAAGTAACTTTGAATCCTCCCAACAGAATATGTGGAGGAAAACACTGAATATCTTTAAAGTTCTCAAAATGTGGCAACCCTTGGTACATCTTAAAACGTGTTAAGCATTCGAACACCCATTCCAGGTAGAAGTCCAAGAGGCATGAGGAAGTGGTGTGGCCTTTGGAAACACCAACCAACCGTCCACTTCAATAACAGAATGGCAAATGATGCCATCTGTCACGAGTCACAACCAACCTGGTCCAAAACAACACTCACACAGACTTCCTCATCTGAGAGGGAGAGGAGAACTGGGTGATGCTTTGTCAGTGTAAATGGCCTATCTATAGCCCAACAAGTTGGGGAGACAGATGGTACAATGTCTGCATTTCATTCACTTTACTCATGTCTTTTCTCTTCCAGCAACACCTCTGCTGCTTTTCCAACAAATGGTAAATTTCTTTGTCCTCAGTGTTTCATCAAAGCATCATTTAAAGCCCTGTTCTAAAAGAAGCAAATTGATGGCAAGCAAGGAGGCTACTGCTGGTGGAAGGGCACATGTGGTAATGCATTCAGCAGGTACCAACCCATTTCATATCCAAATACACAAGGCCTGTCACAAAAGGCTTCGAACTCTTAGGCAAACTGGCTTTAGACATTTTGAGACAAACAAAAAATCTTTGTCTAACGCCTCACCCAAAAGATTAAACCAAGCATATCAGACTCCTGCTTGGCACTTTTGCACAATACGTGTTTGCCATATTGAAATGAAATGACTGAGACCAACTCTGGGAATTTAGAAAACCCTCATTTCACTCAGTTCAGATGGAATATGTAAAGTACCTGATTATTTAAATATATTCCTGTATTGATTTGTAAACAATGGTGTTTTGAACAGCATTGGCTAATAAGAATGAAAGGTTAGAATTACAAGATCAATCATATTACATTTTATAATCTATTAAATGTGGTTATACCACATTAACACATTCCTAATCCTACCATATTATATAAATAATATCTAACCAAAGTAGGCTATGTAAATTATCGTGATGGCCTTAGTTTTATTTTTAGGATTGAATTACAATTGTTGAATGTGAACTACATTACCTCTAAAAGGCTGAAGGCAATGATTAGCTTGGGACTTCCAAAATGTGAATATATTAATCCACTAGGACCTTCCAACCAATCACTATAGCCCCCCTTGCCTAAAAAGAACGCTTGACTTACTAAAAACATAGTTCGACTACCGTGGCGAAACCACCTCTTTTCATGCTTGACAGTGTGACGGATCAAATAAATACAAGGCAACCAACTCATGGGAATGTATTACTTCAAGCAATATAACACAGATTTTTAACACTATGCCCCTTCATCGACAATTGAAAAACATTGTTTTACCCTAGCCAAATTAAATTGATTAATTAAATTGATTGATTTTCCTTTGTGCTCTTTTCACATAGCACACCAGTAACACCAATTATGTAGCCTACTGTATCAACACAAGACTATTTCAATAAGGCTTACAACATGTTCTGTGTTGTCCGGTTTCATGATCCAAGATAATTTTGAGGTATAAGATGAGACATTTTAGGAGTAATGCAGGCGTATTTTCTGACGTCTTGCGTCATGGACTTTATTTCAATCATCCCCAAAATGATCAAAGCTTCAGCATGACAATGGAGGGAATCGAACCAGACGGAAAGTCGATTGGTAGATTTACTACATGTTTCTAATCTAAATAAATAATAATTAAAACATAAAACCTCGTGTCTGCAGGTAAAAGCTATAGAGATTAACTGGGTAGCCTACAGTAAGGTTAGTTGTAATTTCAACTTCAGGGGCACATTCTCTTGAATAGTATTGACAGAAACAACAACCAATTGTCAACTTTAGAGCTAAAGTATTTTAAACTGTAGCCTGCCGATAATGTAAAAAAAAACATAATAGACTATGAAATGTAATGTTCTTACCTAAGTGAGAGACAAGCAAGATCTGAGCGAGCAATATGAAACCTCTTGAAGCACCCTTTTCCATATTTCACAAACCTCGGTGAAGACAATAAAAGGTAGCCTAATGTATGATTCTTGGGAAAGATACTCCCGATAAGCGTGACGGTTTCACATTTGTTTCATGCTGGGAGTTGTACTGTCTCCGTTTATCCTCACTCTTTTTGGTACCTCCGGTGCGGCTGTTCGTAGTGGAGATGAACGGTGAGCGAGGGGAGGGAAAGTGCGACAGTGTGCGCGCCTCCCACAGACCAGAACAACGCGTCTTGTTCAAGGGAGTTAAAACTACTTGGAGAAAAAATTGCGAACATGTATTGACTGATTAAATTAATTGAATATGAATTGTGACAATTACATGGATTAGTTGCAACAGTTTTGGCTGCCTTTTTTAGTTGCACAAACGAATGATACGCTAAACTCGATAGACTGGTTAACGGTTAACCAAACAATTTTTCAACATGTACGTTAATTGTACGTAAGTTTCCATTACACAAACTTTAACACTGAGATTTTCTTTTAAGACCTACAGGCAAAAAAATCGGGGGAGGACTACATTTTGTGAAGCGACAATGACCTCTTGACTTGGAGGTTAAACGGGGTTAAACCGCGGTGAAACAGAGAGTAGAACCACGCCAGTGACCCTGACAGGGCATCTCAGTCAGGGTGGGACAAGTGCATGTGTGTGTTTCAGGGGTGTGGTCAGGAAGCATCAGTCAATCTTACATATAGAATATCTAACAAGTAAATTGGCCTCCAGAGGTGATGAAGATTAATCTGTACTGGTTACGACACATTTGAATGTCATGGAGTGACAGATCTGATCATACAGTGAATGTATCAGTAAATTATTTCTCCAGCAATGATAATTTAAAATAGCTACAAAAGGCCAAAACCAAGACTTTCAGTTTCCTTAAATTTTAACCACTGACAACAATATTCACTTCTTCAAGACAATGTTTTCATTTCCCCCTTTTTACCCCTGTGAATACATTAGCATAATTTTGCCAGGATTATGGATAATTTATGCAGGAGCTGCTCCTCACTTGTTAGACAGTAAGTTTTCTGGAGGCCTAATACAATTATACCCAGAGGAGACATTTAGGGCATACAGATACAGTATGTCTGTGTGGGTCCTTGTTTTAATATATTTGTGAGTACCAAAAATCCACGTCCACATGAGGAAAAAAAGGTTATTGGGGGATTTTTTTCTATGCCCCATATTTTTCCGCCATACATAAATTAATTTGTTCCCTTAAAATTACCTTATTGTGAGTTACAGGGAGTTGCCAGTTTGATGCAGTGACCAGAGGGTTCTTACAGATTCGTTATTGGATCCATCATTTATCCTATACTGGAATTTTAAAAAGCATTAGATGAAAAAACCTTCTTAAAAAAAGGATGGCAGACAGAAATGTCTCGAAACGACTTCGAAAACTGGTCCCTCTTAAAAAACGATAGTGACCTGGTCAGCAGAGAGAAATCGTTGAGTGAATATCCATGGTTGATCAATAAGGTGTGGGAGACACAAACCCGTTATGTCCTGGGGAAGTGTCTGTGTCTATATTAGTGTAAGTTAGAAGGTCCATTGTTAGGACAGCACAAAGCAAAGTACAGGGTTGAGAAAAAGCTGTCATCTGTCTAGGGGTCAATAATACTGTCAACAAACACCCTGTACACACTTTTCAGGTCCACCCAAGGATGATGTTACATGGGAAAATGTAACACTCATAGAAACAGAACATCAAAAGCTATTCCCAAATGATTTTGTCTAAAGGTTTTCCAGGACAATCAGATAAGCCTCCATTATTGGGAATGTTGTGTTGTCCAATGATCATAGTGCATTATTGGCATTTCATCCACACAATGGAAGGGCTGATATATAGCAGTGCTAAAAGGACATGCATCAATGGGAATTTTACAAACGCCCAATGACCATTTCAAATATTAAATTCAAGAACTGATGTTCTGATTAATTGTGTCCAGTTCAAGTAATAGTCCTTAGGATGAGGTAACGCCTCTGTCTTCACTTCAAAACGCCCAGAGGAGAGGAAGGATGACAGAAAGACAATGATGAAGAGGTTGATATTGGCCGTTTAAAGTTTTCCTGATGCCCCTAATTCAACTGTTCCACAAACGAGGGGAATATGGATGTGCTCTGGGGCTGCCAAGAAAGGCCTGTCCACAAAAGTCCCTGTGTCCAATTAGCTTGCAGGGGGCTTCAACACATGCCAGTCAAACACTCTTTACCCAAAGAGAGGGACATTTGAGTGCCTGGATTGATCACTGAGTAGATTCTTAAGAAGATATCACAATATTCTCAGAAGTAGGTTATTAACAATCTCAAATACACTAACCGGCCACTTCATTAGGTATACCTTGCTACTACCGTGTTGGCCACCCTTTTGCCTTTAGAACTGCCTCCATTCTTCATGGTGCTGGAAACATTCCTCACATTCCTCAAAGACTGCATATTGATATTATTGCATCACACAGTTGCTGCATATATGTTGGCAACACATCCGTGATGCAAATCTCCCATTCCACCACATCCTAAAGGTGCTTGATTGGATTGAGATCTGGTGATTGTGGAGGCCATTAGAGTACAGTGAACACATTGTCAATTCAAGAAACCAGTTTGAGATGATGTGAGCTTTGGGACATGGCGCGTTATCCTGCTGGAAGTAACCATTAGAAGATGGGTACACTGTGGTCAATAAGAGATAGACATGGTCAGCAACAATACTCAGGTAGGCCATGTCATTCAAACAATGCTCAATTGGTGCTAATGAGCCCATATAGCTGAGAAAATATCCCCCACACCATTACACCACCACCATCAGCCTGAACCGTTTATACAAAGCAGCATGCTTTCATGTTGTTTATGCCAAATTCTGTCCCTACCTTCTAAATTTTGTAGCAGAAATCCGACCAGGCAATGTTTTTCCAATCTTATATTGTCCAATTTTGGTGGGCCCAGGAGTAGCAACCAGGTGTGATCTTCCGCTGCTGTAGAATATTGAAAAGTAACACACCCCAAGAGTATCGTAGTAGTGAGGTGCTAATCACTGGAACTTCTGCTGCTGTAGCCCAACTGATTCAATGTTCAACATACTGTATGTTCAGAGATGCACTTCTGCATGCATTGGTTGTAACAAGTGGTTATTTCAGTTACTGTTGCCTTTCTAACAAACCAGTCTAGCCATTGCCCAGAGAACTGCTGCTCACTGGATATTTTCTATTTTTCTGACCATTCTCTTTCAACCCTAGAGATGGTTGAGGGGCAAAATCTCAGTAGATCTGCACTTTCTGAAAATCAAACGTCAATTAAATCTCTGTTCTTCCCCATTCTGATGCTTGATTTGAACTTTATCAGATCGTCTTGACCATGTCTACATGCCAAATAGCATTGACTTGCTGCCACATGAAATGCTGATTAGATATATGAGTTAACAAGCAATTTAACAGGTGTACGTAATGAATTGGCCAGTGAGTGTAATTAATTGATTTATTTTGTTAAGCTCTGATAATAATTATACAACATATAGTAGTTGCTCATTTAAATTCTCATTCCCCAGCAAGAGAAGTACATAAAGAAAAGTGTGGAACATCTGGTAATATTTAAGGTCTGGGTTAGTCAAGATGAAATATCTCTAACTTAACCGTACTACCTATCAGTACCAACTTTCGAGCGTGTGGAAACCTGAAATAATAGTGTTTGTTTCTACTATAACAAAGACATAAAATACTAGGTGAGTTAAAAGAAGAGCATAAACTGTATTCCATGTATTAGTACATGACACAGATCTACGCGTCTCCATTATCCTTTGCTGTTACATTTACAACACACTCCTCATGGAGATTAAAGTAATGAGGTCACATTGTGAATCACAGACTGGGTATAAAGATACCACCCTCTCCCTTGCCCCCTTCACACCTCCCACACACTCCACCCGTCATCGTTATTTGGTTCACTGCCTCGGTACAGGGTTTCCGTGACACTAGGCGTTTGTGGAATGACACCAGCATTGTTATCGCCAATCGACTTATAATAATGTAGGCCACCGAACTGACATCTGACTGAGGATCGATGACTGTCACTGTTCATCCCTGTGGGCTACAGGGTCACCATTAGACTAGTCTATTCACCATTAGACTATTACCATTCTATTCCAACGTCTAAGTTCCAGGAAGCCCATGAAATGTTGTTGTGGGCTTACATGTAAAGAGCAAAGGTTTTATGAGTTTCGTTTAGACAAGCTAAATGTTGTCTTTAAAAGTCCAATATTATCAACAGTTTTAAAATCTACTCATACTGACGTTGACATATTTCTTGAGACTTAGGAAAATAACAATAACCATGGTCCAATTTAAAAACAACTGTTATTATTATTATTAACTGTTGATTGTGGGATTGTAAGTCCTTCTTTTATCCAGCCCAGGTTCAAGGCCTGGGAGTTGTGGCCGCTGTAGTGAGGGACCGTCCTGCATACCGGACTAGAACAACATGTTCCTTCAGCCCCTCAACTAGAGGGCTTTAAATCAAAAGGGTTTCGGGACGGGTTCACCTACACACATCTGCACCCAATGTCCAGAAACACACACACACTTACTCAAACTCTGAAAAACCCCTCTCACACACGCCTTGGTTTCTTGATTCTAAAGAGAAATGTAGAAGGGTACTCAGAAAGCTCTCAACCCCCGAATCCTGTCTGCCACTCTAACGCACTCTATAAAAGGGAGCGATGAGGTGTGACACACACACGCACACATATACACATTCAGTGTGCAAACAGACTTATTAGGACGGACAAGGTCAAGCCAGAGATCATCTTAATAAAGAGACCGGAATGTGCTGAGGCTCCTGAATGAACTGGCATTCAAGTTCTTCCTGGCTGTGATGCGGACACACCCACTTACACTCCACACTCCTTCTTTCTCAGACAGTAGCAGACCACTTACTTCGCTAATGAGCTGGCATTCAAGTTCTCTAGGAGTTGTATTTTTTTTTTAATGGGTCTTTTACCTAACTACAAATGCATACAGTCTACAAAACAGACTGATCTGAAAGATTTCCTAAATGCAAAGTACAATATATGGAAAATACTGAGCAGGATTCTTGTATATCTCCCATCAAAAATAGGGCACAGAAGTGTGAGAAATAGCTTTGGGCTTTGTTTTCCTGGTAAAGAAGCAGAATGAAGCGTTAATGATCTATATGCAATCCACCTTAGGCAGTTGGCGCAGAACCGTACACTACAGCTAATTAGTGAATATCGATTGATCTTTTTCTGTACCACCACACAGAGGCCTAGTTAATTACATTGGTATGTATCGGCCCTGTTTAAAAAATATATATATATATTTCTCAACGTGGATGTACAGCTGAGGTCAGAGGTTGCCCCAGCCAAATCAAATGCGCTTGTCACAAAATAGGCTGTACTGAGTAACTCATGACATAAATGCGCCAGCTATATGCTTTGAAACAAATAAGTATTTTCTTAATTCGATTAATTGTCCATTTCAATACATGTGGATATTGGCTATTCTCAAACATTCACAGTAGATTAAAGAGCTGTTTGCTTGGTACTTAAAGCTCAACAGAACCACCTGACAGTGCTGCCAGAAAGCTGAAATGCCCTGACTCCAAACTACTTACACAGTCTTCAGAAAGCTGCTTGGCTGATGATGTTGCTTTGCTGTCTACAATTGAAGAAGTGAATGTTAGCCAGGCTAGCCTAGAAAGGAAGCGCCAGGGCAACTTTAAACTGTGTCCCGGAGTATCCTAGCAACACTAAGTGAGAGAGATGCTGGGCTGGGATGAAAATGAACTAAGACGTTCTGAGTCCAGTGAACTAGCTACTGTGTATTGACTGAGATGCAGAAGGCAGTTTCTTCAAGTGTTAATTCATTATTAATCTTCTTTTAAAAGTCAATTGTACAGTAGTTTTAGTTTCTCTGTGTGTTTTAATGTTAGGACTCAGTCGTTACTCATACACACACAAGGGGGATTTATACTTTCTTTTTCAGGGTTGTAGCATTTCTACTGTTTTAGTATCTATTGTTTGTTTTTATTCTCTCTCGCTTACCTGTTGAATCGAAAGTAACAATTTACCAATCAATGTTTCTCACAGCCACCCTCTCTAAATTCAAAACAAAAGAACAAGAGCATGATTAATAACACTGAAGCTGCATTGTTTTTTATTGCTCATCTTCAAAGTTCCCCGGCAGTATTGTCCCAGGGTTGGGTTAGCTGCTTCCGATGGCATTCACTCATTCAGCGCACTAGGGCTGAAGAAACGCACCGGCAGACAACAGCTCCAACACTCTCTTTCTCAGGGTGTCTGCATTCACAATGGACTTCCTCAGCCTTCATACAAAAGAGCCCGGTGCATAAAAAACAGCCAATTTCAATGGCATTCCTTCCCACAATCCACCACTGCAAACTTAGCTTTTTCTTTTCTCTACCAACCCTTTCAGTTTAATGTATCATGATAATTTGATGTAAAAGACTCATAACTTTCTAATAAAACTAATTGTGATCTTAAGTTGTTTGTGGAAATAACAAACAATACGTATCAATAAAAATAAAAACAATTTAGTTTTCTAATGAATGGAAGGAATGTTTTAACGAAGAAAACAAGGATTCTGTGATGAATTGTCAAATCGGTGCCTACCCCTGCCCCGCCCCCTCCAAAAACACACTCCTGCATGTCTAACCACCCCACCCTGGACCTTGCATGGGGCGACATTAGCTCCCCTATCACATCGTCAGTCTGGGCTGGGGGGGGACCATTGTCACGCAGTACAACGGGCTCCATTGGCAAGCCAGCAGCTTACCACCCCAAGGCTGCCTGGCGACAATGAGGCGGTTTGGAAAGGGTGAAAAGGAGAGTTGCTGTATGTCACATAGACCCAGGGCCTAATCCCCTTGCCCCGTACATCTGCACCGGCCGGTTCTGCAACGCAAATCAAAAGGCACCCCCTTTTAATCAGGCCCTTTTTCTCTCTTACTTTTATTCTGTCTCGCAGAAAAGAACAGGCTTTTGTAGAATAGGGCGCTTTTAGTGTAACCAAGACACAAGGCGCAGCCTGTTGCCAAATGGATGCCTCTGTATAGCTCATTTTGCTCATGTCGGTTTGGAAGTGGGACCCATTTTGGAAGAGCAGATGAAAAGACTTGAGACAGGACATGAAAGCTCACTCTTCAAATCCACACAATTGACTTTGAAAGCAGCCTCTACGTTCGGGTGTTTTTGACAAGTGTGGTTCATAGGATTTTTTTACTAAATGAGTTTTTCCTTGCATCTAGAGGACTAAAAAACAACCTTTATTTGGCAATCAATTTATTTGCTTAATGTCTTCGTGTTTTTAAGCTAGTTTAAATTTATTAAAATGCAGACTTTGATAGGAAATGTTGTTTTGGTTGACCTCTGTGTCAATAAGACCATACTTGCCAAAGTTGTTGTAACAAAAGCTGTAAGAGAGAATTAGTTAGCTGTCCTTGGGAGTTGGCTATTTAGAATCCACACACTAACAGTAGTAGGAAGCTGATGTTTTTCAATATGGATGAATTCACTACTGCATAATTGATGTGCATAATTTGAATGTAAGGAGAACCTTTATACTTGCAATAACTGAGTCAAATGTTTGTTTCCTAAACAATATTTTTTTATAATAACAATGCAGTGTAGTATCCAAACTATATGTGAATGATTCCATAAAATACCATGAATTGTTATTTATTTGTTGAAAATGTGAAACAGTTAATTTATAATTCACAAATTCTTATTAATACCGCCTTTTAACCGTGTAAAGTAATACACAATTTAACCTAAGCAAAATGGGTAATTGGTACTGGATTGGTAATTACCCTCTAACTTATTAATATAATATATAATTTGAGTTCAAAAAGCTTTATTTTTATTTCTATTATGTAAAAAAGAAATGCGTTCAGGGATGGTACCTGTATATAAAAAACGACTGACATCTAGTGGTTACTTTACCAAAATTCAACTTAAGACCGAGGACGTACACCTGCCTCATTTTGACACAGTATTATTAGATAGTATTTAGATTTAATCTATTTACTCTATTTTAGGAAATTAGGAAATAAATCTAAGGGCAATGTAGGAAATTGAGGTTTTAAGATGAGCTGTATGTATTAGATGTAAGTCTACTACATCACCAGTGGCGGGCCATGCATTTTACACCTAGGCCTTCACTATCTTCCCGAAATTAAAACACATTTTAATAACCTCACAAGGAAATTCTAGGGTTATAGGTTATTGTCATTCGGCATATAATGCACCCCATATTCATAGTGAAGATATGTTTATTCCACTCGATAAAGGTTATTTAACACGAGGCTCAACATAAGACTTACAATACACTAATTGACCCGACATGACTGAAACCATAAGAATGTACCACTGCGCACTATATGGGCCGATACCACTTTTTATGGAAGGAGTACAAGTACAGAGAATTTCATTTTGGGTACTTGTTGATACGAGTACCGATACGAGTACTTTTAAGAACTATGCCAAATCACATTTATCAAGCTAAAATCTGCTATTTCTTAGATGTTGATCAGCTAATTCAAATATAGAAAAGTAAATATTCCTACATATCCAGAAGAACATCATTTACATTGCAGGTCAAGAATGTGTAATATTTATTACAGATGTCAATGGTTTACGTCTCCTTCCCTAAGTAGTTAAAGTGAGAGAAACACGTTTGTAAACGCAAATGCAAGACGTTTGTCTTCGAATTTGCATTAAGCATTGCAGACGTTTTGTGTAAGATGAGAATGTCTGTTTGAAGTGACTTTCTCCAAAACAGGAATAGTTACCTAATCATATATTATTCTGTTAAGGTATTTTATTATTTTATTATAATCGGTACACAATTATAGCTGTGCTATCACTGTAATCTATTGAACAAAATATAATCAGGCTACATTGTATTTACTTTAAGTTATATTTCTTAACGTTAGTATGTCAGAACTCAGAAATACCACTATTTTGTTCACCCAGAAGTTTTGCAAACTACCGACATTTGTCTTTTCTCGCTGAAGGTGGCTTGCTTGCAGAGGCTAGGTCCGGGGCGTTCCTCATGCTGTTTTCAAAAGTTACATTATGCACCGAATAGCCTAATAACTTGCATCCTTCGTTCATTCCTGTACTTAAATGTACTGGTATCGGTAACAGCCCATCCCTAGTTAAGGCCCTGCTAGTAGAAATGTATAAAAATCCATCGTACTCACCAAAGCTGCTCATTATTTGAAAATGAAGTCCGTCCTCCTTTCTCTTTTAAAAAGACTTCTATGAGGCGGTTGTACAGCACATCTTTGCGTTAAGTTCCAATAAAAGATCTTGCCCAGTGCTGAGAGTCGATCCTGCCCACTCCTATATTTGCCACCAAAGCTACTTCTTCACCTCCATCTGCCATTCTGCTAAAAGTAAAAATCTAACAATCTAAAAATTAAAGTTTAAAAATAAAGTTTAAAGAAATCGCAGACGGGTGTAAGCTAGTTCTTGTTCGGATGGCAAACTTTTTTTACTTTTTTAATTAAATTTTATTGAACTGCCACTCCTACCAGCAACAGAAACAATGCTGACGTAAGGCTAGGCTTCCAGAAACGCTTTAGTTGGTCAAAGAACACACCCAACATGGTAAAGTCGAAATCTGATTGGTTAAAAATATGACAATCAACAACATGGTCCTGATGGGCTTCAACAGCAGACGTATTCACTCTGAATTCTGAATACCCCAGTCTACCCGGAGACAACACAGATAAAAAAATCTTATTGGATAAAAGCTTTCATTTATATTAGCTGCGCTAAAAGCAAGGCAATTGAAAAGAACGTACTGTAGCAATGAAATTACCTTATAGACTAATTTAAATTAACTTTGTAAAATATATATAGTGTTAATGAAAAAATATATTAAAGTACAAAAATACATTTCTGATTCTGATTATCTTTGTGCCTGCAGAGAAGGCCTTGCAGGCCCTGACGGCCCATCACTGCACAGCACCATTCATGTTGTCAGATCCACTCCCCTTTTTCATTGAAACCCTCTAATCTGAGACTTATTTAGACCTGGGACACCTATTTAAACCTGGAACACCTATGTAGAACTGGGACACCAGGTGAGTATAATTAATGTTGAGGTAGAACAGAAAACCAGCAGGCTCCGGACCCCGTAGGGTTAGAGTTGAAGACCCCTGCTTTATACACTAGTGGGCTGGCCCTCGTTAATCAAGTCCTTACTACACAAAACCCAACCATACCTAAATTCATCAGCACAATCAATTATTCCTTGTACGTTATTGAACAATATAATCTGCACAGTTATGCTCAAATTTTACCTATTCCATTGTTTTTGCCCCGCCACTTTGCCTCCCAAATTATCTGCCTCTCTCATGTAGACCTTATTTGCACAAACTGTACATACTTTGATTATCTGAATTCTAATCGCAATGATATGTACATTTTGTTTTACACTTTTTCAATATATTTTAATATATTATTGTATAGTATAATATTTTGTTCTAGTAGTTTTAATTGAATGCAACCAATATATAGGGGTGCAGATGGCTAGGTGGTTAGAGAGGCAGACCTGTAGTCAGAAGGTTGCCAGTTCTATTCTTGATTGTGCCAAGTGTCTTTGGGCAAGGCACTTTAGCCTAATTGCTCCGAGGTTGTTGCTGTAAATACGTCAAGTCACATTTACTTATAAAGCACATTTAAAAACGACAAGTGCCAACAAGTGCTTTACAATGATCTAAGAAGAGAAACATAATAAAACATATAGCTAACTAGACATATATCATAGGACATGATAAACATAAATACAAATTTCTACCGAATTGCAGCTGTTCAACACTTTAGACATTTAAAATTGAATTATTTGAATCACACCATTGTAAAAAGCTTAGTAGTATAATGATTAGCCGCTGTCTCAATGATAGGCCGCTGTGCATTAGGCCAAGGACAGCAGTGTCGTCAAACAATTTCATGACATATTTCGCAGGGCTGCTACTCATACATTCATTTGAGTATAATGTGAATAGTACTGATGAGCTCACTGAGCCCTGTGGGGCTCTTTTGCTTATAGAGCTAGACTCTGAGAGTGCTTTATTAACCCTAACATGCTGGGTACGATTGGTTAAAAAAACAATAGTAGCATTTAATAATAAAGGGGTTGACACACATCTGACTCGATTTCTGAATCAATAGCTGGGGCTATAGTGTATTAAAAGCAGAGCTAAAATCTGCAGACGATTATAGGCCTTTGTCACAATCACTTCACGAAGGCAGGTGCGGAGTCAAGAGTAGGTTTAATATAATTTCAACACAAGTAATACAATCCTCAGACAAATAGCAGGAACAGGGTAATATCACTGTAGAATTGTAACAGAAGACTAATACTCGACAACTGAGATCATAAACCTGCCCGTTATATACAGAATCTAATAAGCGGAACGAGATCCACCTGCGTCTCACTCCATGCCAACCTAGCATAGAGAAGGCTAGAGTTCCGCTCTGCAGCCGAGGGAGAAAGCTTCCTAAAACATGCGTTTTCCTAACTCCCAATATCAATACCCAAAACAAAACCCCTGAACCCTGCTAACACAAAACTCTAGGTTAGAACAACCCCTTATATAAAGCAACAATGTCCCACTCTTAATACTCCGGTGAGGCAGCGCTGGGTGCCCTGTGCAACCCTGATAGCCTTAAGGTCTTCTAAATGCTTCCTGATCAGATGAACAAGGCTATTAACAGCATCATCTGCCTTTTTAAGGCCTGTATGCAAACTGAAAAGGGTCTAATAATGAACTCACCTGTTCTCTAAGCAAGGACACCATAAACCTCTCAAAACCTTTCATAACAATCGAGGTCAACGCTATTAGTCCAAAATCATTATTTTCTGTAGAAAAAGGTTTAGGGACTGACAGAATGATTTTTTGATAAGACTGGGAATAGTGTGGGAATCAACAGTTTTTTGAAAGATGGGGCACCAAGCTGGTGTAAGCTCCTCTGCACAAGTCTTTAAGAGTGCAGAGATGCCATCAGGGCCTGTGGACGTCTTCACACAGATACTCCTCAGACTGATTCCATCTTATGTGGATCAATCACTGGCGTGAGGTCAGAGACAATGACATAAATGGTTTTCATCAAATCCTGTGTCTCAAACCGTGGTTATAAGTAATTTAATTAATTGGCCTTGAACACATCAACTGTGGTGCTGAAGCATTTTTTAGCAGAGGTCATATTTGTTATTCATTTCATAGTATCCCATATTTTCATAAGCGTTCATACTAAGATCTCTCTCAATAATCATCTTTGTATTTCCTTCTAGCCTCATTGAGTTTAATTTAAATTGTCACAGATTTAAGTTGCATTTTGTCTTTTTTCCTAAATGCCTTTTTCTTACCACACAAAAAATATATAATCTGTTACAGTGTCTGTGACGTCATCCACCCATTCCATCAAAGATATCCTAGTCAGTAGCCTACAGAGAAAGCAGCCTTTATTTTAAGATAAACAGGGTATGGTCTGAGCTTGCCAATGGAGGCTTAACTTTGGCAATATAAGCATTTTTTACATTCCTATAAAAGGTTCTGCCTTCTCGTGTTTCACAATTTACATATTGTTCAAAGCCAGGGAGTGCAAATTCAAGTTTACAGTGATTAAAATAGCCCAATATAAAAATTGGCGCTTGAGGGGTCTGTTAAGTTGCCAGATGCACTAAGTCAGCAATTTGACCAGCTGATTTAGAAGTGTAGCCACTGGGTGGAATGTACACTGAAGTCAGGGGGATATTCCCAAATTCCTGGGGGAGATAAAACAGCCTTAAACTCAAGCACAGCATTTCAACTTCTGGATTGCAAATTGACACATGCACTGTGTGTTGTCTGCACCACTTATCGTTGACAAACACACAAATGCAGCCAACCCTTCTCTTTTCCGACATAGCGCACAGAGATCCCCTCCAGCTCAATCCGCGAGTTAGGGATATCGGGGTAAAGAAAACACTCAGGGCCCTATGTTAACGATCTGAAACGCAAGTATCAAATGCGAAATACAATGAGGGTGGATCATGGGCGCTGTTGCTATGATACCGGCGGGATAAATGACTCTTGCACCTGATGCTAATCTAAAATGAGTAGGTCTGAAGTAGCTACATTAGTCATAGGTGTGGTTGGGCGTAACGTGCAATATACCAATCAGAGTGTGATCTCACATTCCCTTTAAGAGCAGGAGCGCTGGTTCCATGGCGGATTGCTATTATAACGACAGATTACTATTGATGTCTTTTTTTACAAAAAGTAAATAAAGAAGCGTCACAAAAGCATACTTTCCAATGTTTTGGGCTCACTCTCACTGAATCACGAGACAGAAATTACTTTATTTACCTCACTATAGACGATGCAGCTCTTCTGTCAAATAAACTTTTCTCTCCCGTTCTGCTGGTGGGGCATTTGGGTTTAGTGGCAACAGCACATGCATTTCAACATCATGTCTCCTTAAAGGAGAATTCAGGGAGATTTCAAAACGTAGCTCTGTTGTTTGCATATCGGAAGTGCTGTCAGTAGCGTTAATAACTCAAACAATCTGTATTGCCAAAACCATGTTTACCTTTTGCTCCAGTATACAACCGTTACCCATTTACGGGGCAGGTTAAAAAATGTGCTTTGAGCCACTAAACATGTTCGAAATGTCATTACTAGTCCATATCCATGTGCAGTTATTCCTTATAGTGAACACAGCGAATTTCGAACATGTTTTTTAACTTGCCCCGTAAACTGCGTAATGGTTGTATACTGGCAGCAAAAGGTAAACACGGTTTTGGCAATACAGATTGTTTGAGTTATTAACGCTACTGACAGCACTTCCGATATGCAAACAACAGAGCTACATTTTGAAATCGCCCGGAATTCTCCTTTAAGTCCTCTAATATTTCCTCATTTATGTCATCAACACATCCATGATTCATGGAAATGTTGTGTTAAACACAACCAGCCAGAATGCTGCGACTTTTTGATGACTGTACTGTAAAATGCCTCCTGTTCTATCCAAACACCTGAAGTGCATTTTCAGTATGCCGAATGTTCGTTCAATTACACTGCGTGTTTGTGTGTTTTTTCGATTAAACAACATTTCACATACTGTTGCTGGCATCATAAATCTGCCATGTCTTTAACAGATAGCCGTTGTCTCCTTCACAACCACCCATCCAAGGGGGAATTCCCCTCGAAGTTGGCAGGAATGGCAGAGTTTTCCAGCATAAATGAGTCGTGGCTTGAGCCAGGGTAATTCGCAAAGACATGGTTGATTTTACAATTATCATCGCAATTGAATTGTATGTTGATTGAATGGGTTCCCTTGCGGTTGATATATATCAGTGTGAATAATTCAGCCTGAATAATTTGGGTAAATGTGTACACTAGATTTATGCCTATTTTTTCACATTTTAATGGACACCACAATGGGAACTGATCTGTCTGTGTAGTTGAGAGAAGCAAAGTGCATGTGCGTTATGCACACGCTACATTATGGCCAAGCATGCGCTCTTAAAATAGCATCCGAATAACACGCCACTGACTTTAGACTAGGTTTTTCCTAGTCTGTGGTGGAATTGTTTTCTGAAACTGCAAAATAGCACCAGGGAACATTTGTGCCGGAACACGCCTCCTCTTTTTGCTGAACCGCCCCCATGAGCGCAAGTGCATTCCGTAATTTACCAATGTGTGTCTGTGGAGGGAAAAGTACACTGTGCGTCTGGTGCAAAATAGGTATGATACATTTGTCAGTGTAAATAATAAATTGCGCTGGGTCCAATATAGGACCCACAACAGGACAACGAGCCCAAGCATACCTCGAAGTCCACCAAGGCTTGGTTGCAAAAGAAGTCCTGGAAGATTCTACAGTGGCCATCACAGTCACCTGTCTTGAATCCCATAGAAAATCTCTGGTGGGATTTGAAAAAGGCGGTTGCAGCACGCAAATCCAATAATATTACTGAACATGTGGCCATTGCTCATGAGGAATGGGCTTAGATTGGCTCTGCATCTCATTTGCAGGTCATAACAGCAAAATGGTGTTATAGATACATGGTGGAGCATACACTTGTGTGCAGGTTCTTTTTCTTTTATCTGATATATCCTCAGCCCTGCACCGATTTAGGATGTGCATTTGATCTTACGCTATGATCGCGGAGAAGCCGCCACACTTACATAGCTCATATATAAACTAACATAACTACAAACCCCACTACACAGTAATACATATAGACATATTTGGAGTCCATGATCTCAGTTCACCTGCCACACTATCCCACCTATGGGTGATATAGGCTATGTAATGTAGGTTATGTAAATATAAAATCTTAGAAAACTCTTCCAATGTTGTTCAAATAGGCATATTATTATTAGAATGCGAATTATACCGGGCCGGACAGCAGGCAAAATTCTGTTGCATTTCAATTGTCTGTAGACTAGCTAACAGTAGCTCTAGATGAAATGGTTTTATGATCTTCTTGACCTGAAATTAATACATATTAATAAAAATTGTTTTAGCACATGAGATTTTTTCATTTGTGGAAAAAAGTTAAGCCGCAAGCGCTGCATCTGCATATTCATTTATGGGAGGAGGCAAGGCGGGGTCGGAGGCTTGTTTACGTGTGGTCAATCCCACATTGATTGTGATTTATAAAGGAAAGGTGCGCAGAAACTGGCGTACGACCGGTTTTATACATGTGAATATTTCTGTGCGTAGGTACTTTCCAGTTTTGGGCGTACGCCATCTTCTGGTATGTAAGCTTTTATGCATGAGGTCCCTTGTCTTTAGCAGTTCTTTTCTGCTCCCCATGGCTCAGTATCTAGCCTGCTCAGTGCATCCACATGAGGGCTAACAAATTCATTGACTATTTCTACACAGACACTAATTGCAATTTAAAATTAACCTTTAATTGACATTTTAAGCTGTGTGTGTCACCTTGTGTGTCTGTAACAAGAAAAAACATTCAAGGGTATGTACAATTTTGATCAAGGCCATTATATCACAATTTCTGACAGAGTATCCAAACTTATAAGTACAACTGTATGTTGGATTAGTTTATTTGTTGAAGACTAGAATCTGTCTTTTTTATGTACAGTAAGAAGACCTCACTCTAATTTCTCTGTTTGGGTTCAATCTTAAGGACCTTAGCACTTGGACTACACCTCAGGACTAAGTGGCCTGATGACTTCTTGCTGTCCTTGTCTAAAGTTCAACTGGTTGCATTGCTGGTTTAGTATCAGCTGACTATTCAGGCTGTTCTTGCCCACAGCCCACCTGGACATCCCTGATGAAGAGATTCAGAATTGATGAGATATATGAAGAGCTACTGACAATGAGATCTTCCAAGAACCAATATGAGATCTCGGAGAACCCTTTATGAAAGGTTGTGTTAAGAACCAATATTGGATCTCACTATAACCATTTAAATTAAGGTCATATCTAAACCAATAAAGGATCTGAGAAGAATCTTTTATATAAGGTTCTGATAGGGACCCATAACATATCTCATTAGAACCATTAAAATTAAGATCTTAATTAAAAACCAATATTGGATCTCACAACATCCATGTTATATAGGTTCTTCTAAGAAGGATCTGTGAGAACCATTTCCTAAAATCTTTTTTAAAGAACCATTTTTGATATGACTGCCACAAAGAACCATATTCTTTCAAAAATCATGTTTTTGGGGGGTTCTAAATTACACCAAACAGAGTTCTCTAAAAAACCTTGGCTGGAAAGTTAATTTATAGAGCCGTAATATATTAGTTCTTAATAGATCCAAAAATGGGTACCGTATGGTATCGCTCTGAAAAACCTGGATTTTCAAGCAATTTCTTTTTAGTGTACCTAGTAGGTTCAGTTGAGTTCATCTCTGTATGGAAAGTATTCATGCTGCGCCTCATTCAGGCTTCGTCGGCACCCCTCTAGATGGCCACACAATCGATGAGCTCAGGCAGAAACAGAGAAGCCTTCAGTCGCAGTGTCCAATCAGATGGGTGGCCTGGTGTCACATGGTCTGTGATGTCAGGTGGACTTGAGCCAATTCTGAGTGGCTACACAGTTTGGGCACCTAGGG
This sequence comes from Umbra pygmaea, assembly GCA_016801145.1. NCBI lineage: Eukaryota > Metazoa > Chordata > Actinopteri > Esociformes > Umbridae > Umbra > Umbra pygmaea. The sequence goes on along the minus strand of JACXGM010010185.1, from coordinate 1,737 downwards.
GGATTCAAAAGACATTTTTTTTTATCTGTCTTTTATTGACCTGCCTCTTCAGCAGTCAATCACAATATCTACCTCGGGATTATTTGGGTTTGTGTTTACAAACTACTAAAGAAGACAGCCAGATAAAAAAGGCATTTGTCATTCGATTGGATGTTAAAACGTGTTGTCACTAAACATCCCATTGCACTTATTGTAAGAGTAGGGGTGTTAACCCTGTTTCCTGGACACATTTCTTACCTGGTCCTCATACCATCATGGCAACCGAATCATTTAATGCATTTTAGTTGGTTTCAGTTTCCAATAACTATATTGATGCTTTTCACCAGTTTCTGTTTTGCTAGGGTATAAATGTGAGGTTGCATGCACATAAATTGACTTTGTCATTCATCACAATGGGTAAAACCAAAGCAGTTTAAGCTGAAAGGAGACAGATGGTTGTTGACCTATACAGATCAGGTAACAGATATATAAAAGTATTAACAGATAAAAACACCACAGCACAGTCAGGGCAATAATCAAAATCTATCAGAAGTTTGGAAAAGTTGCACATTTGCAAGTTTAGGTAGGAAAAGAAGAATCCAAGGATCACAGTTTCATAAGTACACATTCGAGTGGAATATTGGAGGTCTCAAAATCAACTGGGACAGTAGATGCCACCTCTATGTCAACAAGAACTTTGGAAGGGCTGCAATATAGAAGCCGTTACTCAGCCCAACACACAATACTAGCCCTATCTGCTGAACCTGCAATGATGCTGGATTGATTCGCTCTTTTTGAGATTAAGCTTGTATCCAGAAAAGAACCAAAGTTCTCCAGAGTTGAGAAAATGGAGGGTCAGGAGGTTGTAGGATTAAATACATAGAGCAGCTGGTCATCAACATATAATGATAGGCTATGCTTAACGTCCTCCCGGCAAATCAGTTGGCGTCACGTTTTGGGCATTTTGGGCGTTTTAAGCGACCAGAGTGTTAGGCAGAAAAGTTGAAGTTTGTTCAACTTTATGGTAATGAGCTATGACACAGTTCAGCGGCAAACGACAGTCAACCAATCGGAATTTAAGTACGTCTGCAAGTCTTCCTTGCTTGATGTGAATGTCCTGCCACGTCAGAGCGGCCAAAGTGGCCAAAAGCGTCTGAAGCTTCCCCGTACTTTTTTGACAAGTGTCCTTGACAGGATGTCCAGAGCTTCTTTTGAAGCTCAAGTCTGTGGCGGTGTGTACAAACAGTAAGTCCCAAACCTGCCTGGTCCCACATTCCAGGGCAAAGTAGTCAGAGCGAGTGTCATTGGTGCAGACACTAGCCCTTGAGGATGCATACAGGATGCAAACAGTTTAGAATGGTAGATGAGAGTGTTATACACCTATGGTATGAGGCCTGTTGGAGGATTCTAAGGCTTGTTAGGCTGTCTGTGTGCAAACAGGAAGACAGATTCAGGGCCAAGCGAGTGACTTAGGACAGAGTGCCCATCAAAGTACTGTTCTTATATTATAACATCAGAATAAGCTTATAGCTTATGACTTATAGCTTATATTTATTTTTATTTATTTAACCTTTATTTAACCAGGTGGGCACGGTGAGAACAATTTCTCATTTAAAACGGCGACCTGGCCAAGATAAGGCAAAAAGGTGCAAGTACAGACAGAGTTACACATAAATACAAATACACAAGTATTACACAAAGGGTACAATAAAGACAAAAGATAAAAAATACAGTTGAAATACAATCGAAATTGAACGA
>JACXGM010010184.1:0-26595 GCA_016801145.1 Umbra pygmaea | reverse complement strand
CCACCTCCACCCCTCCACCTCCACCCCTCCACCTCTTCCATCTAGTTTAGGGTTTATCTACAAATGGATATGGATCTGGATAGGTTTCCACTTTTCTATCAAATCAATATTGACAAACCAATCAAACATAAAAAAATTGTGCTGCCTTTGTTTAATTTCAAAATCCTGTTCTGGAGTAGTGAAGCGGTCTAACAAGCTGTTCTCAAAAGGGGAGGCCTATAGTAACTCTAAAGGACTTAGTCATTTCACTTGTCTATTTGTGGACTTGTCCACATAGTCATGCTTGTAATTGCTGCCCAGTGTGCCTTTATCAATAATTGACTGATGATGAATACATTGGAAATCAATTATTTCCTGTTTTGTACTGGTGATTCAAGAACCATTTTTGGAAAGTTATTTTTCACTCTGACATCAACAGAATGTAAAACTTCTCTTTGTGTCGGATCGGTGGCAAAATCCCCTAATCGTGTCTCTTTTGACACCGTAATTTGGAAAAGTCATAGGGTGATGATTTCTTTTGAGAACCACTGGAACTTCCCAGTCTAACCAATCATCATAAATCCACATCAGCCCTTAGCCAATCAGATATTAATGGATGCCAGGAAGAGGCTCTGCGTGTTTTCGTTAAATGTGTTGGCCGTTCCTGAACAGGAAACCACCAGACCGTGTGTCCTCTGCCTAGACAAGCCACACTATTTCACCCCACCAAGTATTTCCCGACAGATGTTTAGGGGCTGTTTTCCTGTTGCACTGTAATATTTATGTGTCTGATGGGGGAATTTGTTGTTTTGACGTTGACATTTTCCTCCAAACTCTTTCCTTCCCAGCCTGTCCCACGTCTGTTCTTCGCCGGCGAGCACACGATCAGGAACTACCCGGCTACCGTGCATGGCGCCCTGCTCAGTGGCTTGCGTGAGGCTGGAAGAATTGCAGACCAGTTCTTGGGCGCCATGTACACCCTACCCCGTCAAGCCACGCCCAGCGCTGCCCCTCAGCCCTCCCCAAGCGTCTAGAACCCCATCCCCCCAGTTCTCTTTACGATGTCTTTCCATGTTCAAGTGACGTCGGTGGCTCCTGCTAACTAAGACTTTCCCGATGTAAGGAATGTTCCCGTCATTCTGTGTTCCCGTTTAACCATCATTGATCTTACCGGACAAAACGAACTGTGGATTTACCTCCACGCACTCCCCGAGGACACAGGCAGCACCCGCCGGGTCTTCAGCATGGCCTGTCACGTTCTCTTGTTATGACATCATCCACCAACTCAGAACTCCACAGTACTGTCGGTTTAACTGACACAGCGAAGCTTTCACTCGCATTTCTCGAATAACCTCACAGTGCTGCTATAGGATGAGTTCAGTAATGGATGAGGTTGGGAATAGGATGAGGTCAGTCATGGGCAAGGGTAGGAATAGGATGAGGTCAGTCATGGACGAGGGTAGGGATAAGATGAGTTCTGTAATGGATGAGGGTAGGGAATGGCCCATTTGGAACCTTAAACCCAACCTGGGTAATGTAACCAGGGTTCCCCAGATTACTACACCTTGTCTGCAGCCCCACCCTTTGATCGAACATAGCCGCACAAATGTCTGTAGCTGTCCTCCAGCATCCTGGTCGTTTTTCAGCAGTGGGTCTACATGGCTGTCCTCCAGCGTCCTGGTCGTTTTCAGCAGTGGGTCTACATACCCTCAATCCCCAAGGTGTCACATGAATGAAGTCCCAGTGCCTGTCGCATCCTACTCTGTACATCAACCCAGCGAGTGAAGCGTCTTCTCATTCAAGGAATTGGAATTCAGCCCAGATATTATGGCTAACCCTGTTGCTATTTCCCAGCATTAATCATGGAGTGGCTGATCCAAAACACAAGACTGATCCATAGAGGACAGCCAGTTACGCACTGTTCCCTTTGGCCAGCAATACCTTAGCACTCCGTTTCACTCCCATTTGAAAACCATTTATTTTTCAATTGAAATGACGCTAGACGCTGCGATGTTGTAGCCTACAAGTGAATTGTATTGATTGCCTAAAAACTAATGTTAGTTGTATACATCCTCTGGAATAGGACTTATACCGGGTAGGGTTCGAGGGTAGTAAAAAAAATGTATTTAAATGCTAAATGATAGATCCTAAGATTATGTTGAGGAAAAAACAGCTGTGAATGTTTTTGTTATCATTGTTTGTTAGTAGCTTGTTTTGAACTGTTATTGTAATTTCATACTTTTTATTTTATATTTTGTCAACATTTAATTATAAAAAGAATAAAAAGAAATGCATCTTGCCATGTTTGGAAGCCTCTCTGTTTTCCTTAATATTTAGTGTTTAATCAAATCAGCTAACAGGTCCTAAGAATGTACTTAACAAACAGGCTGTAACTTAACATTACCAGTGAGTGGCCAAACTGTGTGCCGACTGCTTGAACAAACTGCATTGTACTGAAAACAGTATTAATGCAATTAATCCTGAACTTTGGCGTAAGTAGATAATGTATGCTCTTTAAAAAAAATACAACTGCAATTTGCTGATGTCCTTAGCTGCCAAACCAGGACCTGTAGAATTATCTGGCTGATTGAGATGTCAAGAACGCAGAGCGATGGCTGACGGACATCTTCCCGTTTTAGACTGTTGAGTTGATGTAATTACCGTGACAACTGCTGGGAGCAACGCTGGAAAACAAGTCAAATCTCTTCGACTTGTCCTATCACCACATTAGATGTTTATGGTTCAGTGAACTGTACCAAATACAATGCTTTTTTTGTAGCTGGGACTGGTCTATTGGTAGTCAGTCCTTTTAAGTGGCTGGACGGACATTTTACTTTCTTCGCAAAAGTGCATACTGGTGCTATTCACACAGCAAGGGTTTTTTATGATCAAAGAAAGGTCAGTATTTTGAACAGGAAATCGTACCGCCCTAAAACAGCCAGCCATATGCCACAATCGACATTAAAGGGCTCTGGAATGGTGAAAATCTAAAAGTTCCTTTACCACTGTGACTTGTTGGTTAGGAGTGCATGTCCTTTTGTGCTCCATCTTTGGTTACGAACAAGCCACTCATCAATGGTGAACGAAGGCGGGTTAGCATTTTGGGTGACGGGGTGTTTCACACAATAGTAAGGAAGCAAAGGGAGACAGGTATGTAGGGGCAACAGGAAGGGCAACGGCATTTGCCGAGCCGGGGGTCGAACCCGGATTGCCTGGGGACATGGTTTCATAAATGCTTCATCGAGTGAAGTGTTTAAAATTTACCAAAGGTGAACCATTGCTAACCTTTTTTGTAACATTTAGGTCATTTCACAGACACCCTTACAGAGAGAGATTCTGTGCATAAATGTAGTGTTTTTGGAGGACTTTGGTCATGTGATCTGGGTAATCACTGCAGGTGCACTTTTATAATGGCCTGTGGCCCGTATGGGGCCTTCTGGCATAGTATTGATACACCATATATTACCACAGTCATTTTGTGACTATTCAGTCACATCCATTTCAACTTCTCTAGTTTATGTCCCCTCACTGACCCTTATGACCAATAGCCTATTCCTCTGAGATCTCGTGTGATGGCCATAACGGGCTTTGGCAACTATATGACATTGTGAAGATCTGATGGATCAATGTAGAAATTACAATAAGCAGCCTGGGTTTAGGGACATAGCTGTATACCGCTACTCTCATATTAGCAGCGGGATTTTCCTTGGTCATGTGGGGCACAGAACCACACTATGGCGGCTTGACTCAACTAGAGTAACTTGGGAAATGTTTCTAAATAGCGCTCATCATGGCTGGCACAGAGTTATTTCCATTTGAGGTTTACCACCAGGGAAACGATGGTGAGATGTTAATTGTCTTTCTGTTATCAACACACTCCTTGATGAGCAGTGTTTGATTTGCGTTTAAGATCCTATTTTCTGTAACATCTAATAATAAACCTAACCTTAACCCTTAAACCACAATACAAATGCCACCCACAACCCTAATTGTAATCCTAAACCTAAATATATATATTTTAATAAGGACTGGCCTCACTCCTGACTTGTTTTTTTTGGTTTTGTTTTTAATACTCAATCATTGTGGGTTCCTAAACCAAACTGTAACCTGAAAAAACTACTTCCGTAAGCTTAAGATACCCTTAACGCATAATTAGTAAACCCAACCCGTAATGCCTGAACCTAAAAGTTATCCAGGGTCCAAATAGGCTCATTTTCCCCCAAACCCTTTGCACTACACCCTCGTGATGACCTACCTAAAGTTCTTAAGGGATGAATTTGCTAAGTGTTTTTCTTTATGGGAACTTCGGGATCCCTCAAAGGCCTCACACACGGACAACTTCTGTAACCGTACTTCCTGGGTCTCAGGTGGTGGATGTTTGTTCTTCGTGGCTTTGGCGTGTCTGAACTGATCTCCACAAACAGCCGTGTGACGCACTGAGCTGCCTGTCCGGACGCCACTGGTGGATTGGAATGTAACCTGTCCCAGACGCTCCATACCCGCTTGCCAGTCACACGGCAAATATTATGTGACAGAAGATTCAAGAAGGCAGTAAGGAACTATACTAATCAGGATACGGCCTAGAAATTGTGCTTTTTTAATCTTAGCTTTGTCTGGTATGATTATTCCTTTTATTTGTTTATTTAAAACTGTTTTGGTGCATCATCTCAACAACTGTTTTACATGTTTATTTAAATGTTAAACATTTCATTATTTGCAAAATATAACAAACATTACACTTGCAACCCCTCTTTTCCTTATATGTGAATCACATAGAAAATGCATTTTCGTGTAAACAGGTAGTCTATAAAAACATTTGATTCTATGAATAATCTGAAATTTAATTACAGGAATGATAAATGCTTATTCACATTTGTAATTTCACTGACAAAATGCATTTAAAGTGAAACCAGGTAAAACATCCCATTTGAAAGATGTTACTCAATATGGGGCAAAGTCCAGTTAAGTGACTTGGCCCATTGGGATTAGATTTTAGACCTAGAATGCAACTTCTAAACGCAATCGGGTCTCCTAAACAAGGAAAGACCAGAACAGAACCTGCATAACTTCAGAGGCTAGCTAGTATATTAGATGCTATGCTGTTATCTTTACCTATATGACCAGGCATTTTGACATCACAGGAAAGTGCAGGCACTAACCAGTCAAGGTTAATGTAAGCTTAATGTTATTTTCTTCCTCCTGGAACCCCTTGAAACACTAACACTTATCTGTATACAGCAAAATACTGCACAGCTCATGTACATACTTGCTTATATGTCTTTTTACCACTTGGCATCTCAAGTTTGTCACACAAAATGTCATATTCAATGTTTTGCTAAAAGGTAAAAAGGATTGTCTCACTTTGTATGAAGTGGCATCAATGAACTTTTCCCCAAAATCCATTCTTCAGTATCCTCAACAGACCATTTTCACTGTAACCATGGACAGACACCTGGTTTATAGATTGTAGTGAAACTTAGGGGTTCCCCCAAACCTACTTTGCACTGTGACCCAAACAAACCCACCATAACGGTCTTCACACATGGTATATATTTACGACACTCCTCCCTTGTACATACTTGTTTTGTTCTAAAAAGTTAAAGCACACTTGGTTATCTGGTAGTAGCTGTTGGTTTTAATAAAATACTACAATTAAGCCAATTGGCACATTGACATTCATTCATTCTGATTAATCTAATAACAGATATGACAGTTCAATAATTTGAAGTGAATCAGGTGTGCTATCTGGAAACGTTTAAAGACCGCTGGCTGTTGGTCCCCAAGGACAGATTCTGGAAACCCTCATGTTATATGCTTGGTGTATTTTTAAAGCTGACAAACTCATAAAAATTACCTATGTCATTGCAATATGAGTGTGAACAAGGCCATTCCATAATGTATAACTGCTGTTAGAGATCCAAGCCCCTGTACCAGTCAGAAAGCCTGTTAGCAGACTTGCTGGCTGTAAGACTGTCAGGGAACATCCCTGACTTCACTGCTTGACTGTGCTGTTTAACAGAAAGGCGTGTGTGCTGACAGAGCATTCCACAAGGCTTTGTGGTTTCCCCTCACTCGCAGGGTGTATTTCTCTCATTTGTCTGCTAGCTATAGGAGTTTGCTCATCTTGCCTGAGGTGAAACACCTCTTTAGCAAAGCTTCCATTGCAGGAGAAATGAAATCAATGGCAGTGTTCCTCTCACCAAAACGATTGCATGTAAAACGCACATACCCTAGGGGTGGCACTGTTAGTTTTTTTTTAATGACCATTTCAACACTTTTTAATGGCCACAGAAAAAGGCACAAAAGCACATTTCACAAGCTGGGGGGGAAAAACAATTTTGCAAACAGGTTGGTTTTTCATTTTATTTGAATACATAGTCCTACAAGAAGAGCGCAGTAAGGTTAAACATGCACAAATGTATTTTAGGACAGAAAAAACATCCCACACAGTTCGCATTGTGTCACTGACACAGACAGAAGCTGGAAACGGCCCATACTAACCCATTTGATCTTTATAACACATCTCTCTTCCTAACAACTATCAGTTCCCTCAATTAAATACTTTTATATCCAGTTATGAAAACACTGCAATCTAAAACACGTTTTCACTCCCCTGGTTTATTGTACAGGCCAACATACTCATGTTTAGTGTCAATATGTCATAAGTGTGTGAGCAGGTATTGTGTTTGTTCATGATGGAGCGCAGGTGTGTCTCTTAAACATCTTTCTTTGGCAGCACTTGCATACATCATACAAGATGAACAAACCCTGAAATTATGTGACTGACACAGGGCTGCAAAAACCTGGAAGACTGACTGGTTTCTTATTAGCTATTAAAACAGGAAACTCACTCAAGGTGACTGACACAAGACTGCATGGAATCTTCTCCTGATAAAATGTGCACTATTCAAATGTTTTGATGACTATGATGAACAACTGGCTTTCTGACTCACCTCTGTTTGCTTGCCATTCTCTGTCATTGCTCAAGGTGTTTGAGACATCTATCAGATAAAAAAACAAAAACATACAGTACTCTCCAGGAGCGCATAAAGATGCATATTCAGCAATAATAGAAAAACTTTAAATCTAAGAGAACAAATGGTAAATATATTTCAAATGAGGCCCACTTTACAAAATTACAAGATTCTTAAATAAAATCTGATACAGCTTCCAAAACAACATTTAAAAAAAAATTAAACAGAACTACACAGGTGGAAAAGAAAATAACCGCTCAAATTGTATATTTTCCCATATTTCAGCACGCCTAGCTGAGGTATCCATCCTGGAAAACAGTGGTGCTTTCTAAAGTAAACTGTCAATACTGTGGAATGATTTTGGCACAATGTGAGAAGGCAGATACAGTGACATGATCGAGTGCCACACCTCATGAAATAATCATATTTGTATATAAAAAAAATAATAATCCAAGAAACCCCTCTAAACACACACATTTACAATATACAGTATCTCACAAAAGATGGACATTTTCACTCAGGGGTGTAATTACTTGTGTTGCCAACAGTTTAGACCTTAATGGCTGTGTGTTGAGTTATTTTGAGGGGACAGGAAATGTACTCTTATATAACCTTTACACTCACTACTTTACAATGTGGGAAATTGTCATTTCATCAGTGTTGTCACATGAAAAGTTATAATCAGATATTTACAAAAATGTGAGGGGTGTACTCACTTTTGTGAGATACTGTGTGTATACACACAAACACAAACATCATTGATGACCATACATTCAGTGAGGAAGAATAAAATAAATCACAGAATGAAATAGAAGTCTCCCGGACAAACGCTAAAGCAACTTCTGACAAAAGGGCGTTACTTATGTAGGGTCTTAAGTGCTGGTTAAGTGCAGATTAACGTTTCTGACATCCAGTCACACCATGACACCCATCTCTCCTTACAAAGGAGGTCTTTGAGGACCGATGCCAACTTGGCCCTGAAGATCCATTTCCTCGCCTCACTAAGTACACTCTTAATTGCTTCGTAAAAAATAGGGGAAAAAAACGCCTCGTGAATCCTGGATATGACTACACCAGAAAATGAATAATTGTTTAGTCCTCATCTTAAAATGGCAAAGCATCAATCTGTAAAACCTTCCAGTCTAACCTTCTACCATCTCCTAAAATGCCTAGGCCGAGGCCCTGCATGGTTTGGTAACATTACATCATGGCGTTTTGTACGTAGGAGCCCTGCAGGGAAGACCGGTCTTCTGGGAGATGGAGAATCTGCTTTAGCCATTAAAGTGTCTTTCTTTGAAGCCTGTCTCCACGACGACTCTAGGACAGCCCATAAAACCTATGATTTCATCCTGGGACCCCCGACTCCCTTGGGAATGTAGGAGAGCAGGGGAGAAGCTAACGGGGAGGATATGCGCTGTGTGGGACGAGGGGGTCCAATGATATACGGTGATGCACTTCCTACAGTGACAAAATAACTATGGGAAAGGTCGTGCCTGGCTTCTGGTTTGACATGGAGCTTAAACATTCTCACCTTAAGATATCACCTGCCAACTGTCTTACTGTCTGCCCAGACATGTTTATGACACACACGGACACACACACGGGGCCTTAAAGTCCAAGGATGGACAAGATTAGCACCAGCCTTGACCTTTGACCTTCTGGCTACCCACGGCTAACCCTGTCATCCTGTGGAATGGTTCTCAGTAATAGTGACGTTTACCACGGACGTTAAGTATGACGTTTACCACGGACATTATGTATGACGCTTACTGCGGTCGTTCATATACAAGCCATTTATTGCGGCGGCGGGAGGTGTGACATCACTCTTCCCTTCTTAGAAGACACTATGCAGGAAAGAAGTGATGAAGTCGGAAATACGGATTTGGAACAAGTGGCCGGCTGACAGTCCTCGTCCTGGTAACTGAGGACCAGTGAACAACAGAAGCATTCTGAAGCGGCCAAGTATTCACGTGTCCCTTGGCACATCAGAACTGGCCTACAGAACTGGCCTAGTGAAAAGCATCAAGCGATGTGTGTGTGTGTGTTTGCACTCAACATGTTCAACGACCGGCCGGTAACCACGAGGGGGTTGCTAGGCAACACTTAACGCTTTAAGGTCCTGAGCTGGATCAATCCTGACAGGCACATTTGAACGGGCAGAAATATTTTTCCAGTAAACATTCATTCAACGTAACTTAAGATTTCTTTCCTAAAACAAAGTTAATCGGTTAAACAACACAAAAGTTCCATAAAAAAATCTGAAAAAGTATATATATTTATATATATTGCAAATGTGTAATGAACATTCATTCACAATAGCCGGTAGACACACTTTGACTGAAATATATACATACGGCTGTCAATATATCCCACTTGTCTCTCAAGGCACCAATATGTTAAGGTATATTTCTAAAGCAGGACAGAAATAGATGACCAATCATTACAGAATAGTAAGTAGAAGAATACTTCTATTAAGAAAGAAAACAAAGTGTCTATAAAATGCAACAGCCTACCCAATGAGTTAAATAATTTGAAAGTTGTCTTTCACACTTCTTTTGTTCAGAGGGTAGTGTTAAGTACCCAGCAGTAGAGATGAGGACACTGGCCGGGGGTGGTGTTTAAGTGTGATTTACTGAATATTCTTTGATGTTTCTTTGCCTCCCATAATCGATACATCTAATAGGCAACATTTACAAGGAAAAAATATATCTTTGTCATAATTTGTAGTATATAACTAATAGATCTGAAAGCTAAACAGTGGGCTTGTTGCCTGGTACAACACTATATGAAGGTCTAAATTACACGAGTATCAAGTGAAAACATTTTTTAATTCTCTGGGCAGACGCAAAAGTTCAAACTAAGGTTATGACTGGCAACTGCTCCACAAGTGCTAGGTAGTGAGCAATCTGACGGTGGACGGATAAAAAAACGTATTACCACCTGGATTACCCAACTCTGTACCCTACTCCTCAGTCATTGAATGGTGTAACAACACAATGTCTCACCAATAGCAGGCGATTTTGCTTTATTGCTTTACCAGAAACAGCCAAGCAAAGGCCAATCGCAGGTTTAGCTGCCATTCCTAAAGCGATATGGAGCCTTTCCTACCAGAGATTGGAATTGATATATTGCTTGAATGAGTATTTTGAACCTAAACTGAGTATATTGAACCTCCATACATGATGATGAAAGCCAACTGCCACTGATTACTTTTATATGGCACCCCCATGATCACTGTATTTCTGCCAATAGTGACAGAGAACACTAGCTAATCCAACAACGAAGTCCAGTTTCAATATTATAACAAAGTACATGTCTATAGAAAACAAACAGGGAGACGATTCGCACTGCGAACCCAGTCACGAGTGTGTGGACTTACGGATCCATGTGGTGACTGGACGAGCCCAATGTTTTTTATTGAAATGTCATTTATCAGACGCTCTCACCCAGAGCAACTTACAAGAGCAATTAGGGTTAAATGCCTTGCTCAAGGTCACAGCAACAGACCCCAGCCCCTGTTAGTTTTGGGATTCAAACCAGCTACCTTTTGTTTACTGGCCTGCCCAATGCTCTCATCGCTGGGCTAGCTGCCCCTGATACTTGCTTCCTCTGTTTGATGGGCTGTTCCAAACAGCATTGCAGAATTTAATTCCAGGTCAGCAGTTCCAGTTGGATGAGTTCTGTCTCCAGTCCAGGTAGGAAGGTGCAATAAACCAAAGCACCCTGGAAATAATAATCTGGTTCCAGATCACAAAAAAATCTGTAGGTGCCCACAAGCTTAAACAAGTGCATTCTATAATTCATTAAGTGTTGGCAAGAGGATCGACTCATTTGTTCCAACAGACCAACCACTATCCCACTAGGCCAGGGTCCAGTTCAGGAAGAAGCAGTGATGGTGGCAAGAAATCCGGAGCAAATTTCTATGCAGATAAAAGTCCTATGCTATTTTCTTCCTTTTGTAAGATCCAATGTTGACGAGGATATTGTTTATACATGATAATAACAATGTGTATCCATTATAGGGGATCTTTCTTGGTTTTTGAAGCAGAGAGCATGCTGGGATACAGGAGACAGGCAACTCCAAAATGCTCTTATACAGCATTCCGAAACATGCAAACTTCCTCAAACCCTGACTCTCAACATTCTTTATGTATTCTTATTTGAAAATCTGTTTTGAGAGCTAATGGCTGCAGGGCTGTGTGTACATGTGCAAAATAAAACCCTGCAGTGGCTGTTGCTATGAAGCAAACACATGGACTCAGAGCTCACCATGTGATGAAAACAAAAATCCAAGCAATTTGCTCCAGGTTTCTGGCCACTTCCTTTGTGCAGCTTCAAGGAACTCCACTTAAGAAGTTCTAAGTTTCCAAATTGGCCGCTGTAGTCTTGTAATGTTACGCTCCATACCATCCTGCATCTCATTCCCAACACACACCTTTAGACCCAGCCACCAGTTAGCATCTCTGCCTTGTCGAATCTCAGGAATACGTTACGATACATCGGGGGAGTAGAAGCGGAAGAGGTGTCTGGCGTCGAGGACCACAGGGAGCCGTACGTGGATGTGGTATAATACAGCTGAGGTTGTTGGTAGGTGTGGCGGAAAGTTTTAGAATTTGGCCTTTTTTTTTTTGCACTAAGAAATGCATGGGTCGGTGCTACCCAGGGACTTGCGAGTTGATAATTGTTCTTGCCTGCCACTGCAGCTTCTGGGGTGGGTTGGAGAGCTCTGGAAAACAGGGCGGCACACACCAGACAGTCAGAGGGCTGGCTGACGTCATCAGGAGTAATTAAACCAGCTCTCTCTTTGATTAAATAAGTGCAGTCAAGCACTCTCATCAGCTCAGTCTAGAGTCATTTTTTTCATTCTTCCACAGACAAGAGTTGTTAAAAGATTTTCACCATCATAATGAAGTAACTAATATAATATAAAGTAATATATATATTCACAGTAGAGAATCCTTCTGGTTAACATGTCAGCTGTTAACACTGAACAGTATCAACCTATTAACATGTATTAGATGAGTCGACCATAGTAGATGTTTTAAATATTTTGCTAAATTAACAATGCAGAGCCAGACAAAACTTTTCCCCCTGGATAAATATTTTACCTGAAGTGGAGATGGTTTGCCAGTTTAGTTGTCTGTCTGACGATTGCTCCATGGTCGATTGCCACGGCCGGACATTCCTTCGGCCCGACCAGTCTGACCCCTAGTGTACCCCAGATCTGGTCTGGAAGTCCTGGTCCCAGCTCCTCGGATGGCCCCCTGGTCAGACCTGGATGGACCAGTGTCAGCGGGCACAGTCCTCGTCCTCCATGACCCAGGGTTGGGTCCCGTGTTGTCGGCAGCCTAGTCACAGCCAAACAGAAACAACAAGTGCTTTAAAGACGTTGTTAACATAACAGCTTGTGAGAAGAAATGAAATCTTGGCAAACTGAGACAGCTGTGGATTTTGCCACGAAACAAGGGGGAGGTAGAAAAAATAATCTCAGTCCAAAACAAAGTACCCCGGGGAGAGATTTATATGTGGCTCGACGAGCAAATTACCACCGCTATAAAACGTGCTTGTGTACCTTCACGTAACCTCAGTAACCCAGGAAAGTGAGAGATGACAGTGCAGTTCCTCAACCTCTGAAAGTGAAGGCCTATGATTTCAGTTTAAAAAAAGGCTGCAGTGCTGTAATTACTGACAGGCCGCTGGCATCCTTATATGATCGCTGCAGAACTTTGCTAATTGTCCGTAATGGTTGCTCGGCATCTCTCGGGGATGGCACGCAGGCAAGCAGACAGGAAGCCTGTTACGACGCGAGGGGCAGCAAAACAGGCAGGGCAACCCTAACATGGAAACTTCCTGTTCTATTCACCCCCAGAAAGGAAATGACCAGAGCCATGAATACAGCTTTACAACTACAGTTGTGTGATTCTGTATTTTCAGTGTAACCATATGTTAAGTTGACTGGATTTTTTTGTCCACACTATACAATACAACAGTATCATTTTCTGTGACATTTAACTGTAGTTTACATGAATCCCTTTAACAAAAGTGTATAAAAAGGTTTTTGGGTTTTTAAAATCGAAGTCTGATTTTCCAGTTGAGGGACTTAATAAACAATGTGGAAAAAGTTTTAAGCAAAATTTTGATCTACCACATAAGCAGAGGAACTTTACTTCGAAGGCCAAATGAGGAAGCCCTGATCACAAACCTGTTTTGTTTACACTACTCAAATATCTTGTGATTAGGGCCTGGTGTTGTTAGAACATTCAATCAAAAGCCATACATCAAATCAGTTTTCAGCTAAGAGAAAAAAAATGTACTGGTGGGGAAAGTAGGCTGTGTCTCTATGAAAAGATTTAGTAATCCCTTACCTGTTATAAAGAATATTGTTTTTCCTGAGTTAAGAGAAGACGTTTGTTAAAGCCTCAGAAATGCACTCAGTTCTAAATACATCCCTTCAGGCAGTAGTCATGACAACATCTCTGTCTCATATTACAGCATAAAATCACGGCCAACTACAACTATAGAAACGATTTACCTCAAAGACAACAACTGGTGTTCTACACGCATTACATGCCTTGCATATTAAGCCACTGCGTTGAAATTACATCTGTCAAGTCTTTTTCGCATTTCAAATGTCCCTGACTTATGTTGCCTGTTAAAAGCAAACTGTGCCAAAACTTGTAGTAATAATAATAATAATAATAATACATTGTATTTATATAGTGCTTTTCAATGACCCAAAGCGCTTTACATGGTAATGGGGGAAGTCCACCTCATCCACCACCAATGTGTAGCACCCACTTCCATACAGTCACACACACATAATCCCATTAACTTCCGTGAGGCACAGCAGCCATTTTGCACCAGAACGCTCACCACACATCAGCTATTAGGTGGGGAGGTGGATAGTTAATATGCTATGCTGCTTGTCTCTAAGCAAACAATGCTCAATACACCCAAGGTAATACACATTTCAGAGAAGCCTTTATTCAATGTGTAAATGGGGGGGGGGGACTATCCCTTTACATCAATCTGGGTACACACATTGATGTTTTAAACCGTTTCTCCATGGAAGACTTTAATAACTCCAACATAAGTAACTTTTCCTACAGTCCATTGCCATCTCCTTTGTCAGATTTTTTTGCCACCTACCAGCTCTTCTCTATGGCTCCCTCAAAGTTAAACTTCAGCAGAGATTGTTTTTCCAGACTTTTTATGTCAATACCATGTAAAGCCACCAGATTGGCTGTATGGGCCCCAAGATTCAACCTTGTTGCTACTGGGTAAGTCTGACTCGCATGAAGGATGTTTTTGTATCTCCATCAGCCAGATCGACCAATGACTCACAGCTAAACATAAGTTCACAGCCCATTCACATCCAATCTAAGCTTTTTATTTTTACAATGGGCTGAAAGAAACCCTGGCACACTTGGAAGTGAAAATGGCAAGTTAGTGAGGCTATGAGCTGGCCATTAAAACGAAATAGCAATCTGGTGCTGAAATGCTAATGTGAATTGGACCTTTGATGTTCCAGTGGCTCCTTGTTGCTTTGGCACCGTCCCATCGGGAATGTAATAAATCCACACTGCTGGAATTTCAAGATGCCGCAATACGTCATAACTTCAGTAGAGGCAGTCGTCTTGTTGCGTTTTGTGTTTTTCATATCTGTTAGTAAAGAGCCACAGGTTGGATGTTTATTGCCATGTCAAAGGTTGTGCATCACAACGTTGAAGAAAAATGTGGTTAATCATCAGGAACTTGGTCATTGTTTGTTAATGAACAGCTCTGGTGTCTTAGTTTTAACTGAACCTGAAGTTATGGCGAATTGTGGCATCTTGAAATCCCCGCATTGTGGATTTATTATCACTTTCCCCGTGGGACGGTGCCAAAGCAACAAGAAGCCACTGGAACATCAAGAAATATCAACAGAATAAGGCAACTCATCACCACACAGCTGGTTTTGCACTTTAGGAACCAGTGGGTTTCATCGGCAGAGTCCATCCTGCATTCTACCAGGGATGTAGAATGTGAGGAATGGAATGCAAATGGGGAACAGAGAGAACAAAACGACTGAACCGGACAAGGTTAAGTTCACGCACTGGAATTTGACTTGAGTAAGACCCTAACATCTGTCTATCCCTACATGAATGGTCATATGCCTATATACTGTACATAGCTAAGAGACACAGAGAGACAACTTTGACAGAAAACATTAGTTCCCATATAGTACATGAGATGCTGAAAGGGCATCTTAAGTGTTGTGGCAAGGCCTGGGTGTTACGGAGCGTTTACATTATAATAGATTTCAGCCACATATACTAGACCTCTCAAAAAACGCTTGAGACAAGGTAAAAAAATGTATTGTGTAAACTTGTGGGTCTCTCTCGAATGTCTGCTGCATTTCACGCGACCTCCCGAGATACTGTACGAGAGGATTTCGAATGATCCAACCTGGGGCTTTGCAAATGTAAATACAATGCTCTGAGTCTCCATTTGTTTGGTCTGTAAAGAAGCTGGATGGGTTTCATAGTATCAGACCCCATCGGCCAACTGCAGCACTAGCCCTGACGAAGGCAATTTGCAGCTTTGTTAACCCAGGGAGCCTGGACCCCTTGACCCTTGACAAGATAGTTCTTTGGGGGTTCGCGACACCTAATCCTGTCCTAGAAATGTACAGTTCAGTGGCTCTACCACACCATGAATTACAGAGAGAATTATAACTAGGAACGTTAACTAAGTCACGTCATGCCCAGTTTATCTGCAGGAAAACTATAGAATCACAACTACTAGGCAGTCCAAGTAGATGTGATTCTGTAGTTTTTCCTGGCCAGTGTGACAATAATAAAGAATTTCATTAACCTTTATACAGTCACAAAAAAATACAATGAATACATTGTGCTATGTGTACACCATAATAAAAAACATAGCATACACACACATACACCAATAAAAAAAATATTCATCAACCAAACACCCAATAAATGCATCAAAACAGGGACACTTGTCCTCAGTCAAGTACAAGTTCAAATTCCCGTTCTGCCAGTACTTGTGAAAAAGCAGCAACAGCTGAATGTGCCAGACATTCAGAGCCAGTGTCTCTGTTAAAGCAGCTCTGATAACACAAAACCTCCTCTCAAACAAGACTGTCCAGACAACATGCCATCCTTAATATGGAAAGACTTTATTTAATTCCAATGAAGAAATCTTTTAAACTGTTGTCTGCCCTAGACTGTGGGAAATTGAGTCAAACGGAGTCAACTGAAGACCAAGGACATGGAGGTGAGGCTTTGAACACACCAATCTTCAATTATGTCAAGAATAGCACACCGGCTTGGCAGAGCACAGTTGGTAAGCTCTGGCACAGTGAAAATACAAGCAAGCTATTTTTTCCCCTTTGAGGTTTTTGTAACCTTTTTCTCCCCCTGTTGAAGTCTTTTCATTCCCATCTTTGCTCGCCGGTTTGTCCCACCCTTTTCTCTTTGTGCTTACTTCGGCACCACGAATCAGGCTCTGAGAAACATTGTGCTTAGCTTGGTGTTTTAGGCCTGGCGTCAGTGAAAAATATTGTCTGAACACTCATGCAAAGTGGACACGCTAGAAAGCTAAAGTTGGAGTTTTCTGCAAGACATTTTCCAAAGTTTAGCAATTTAGGTATACATGATATGCAGTACAGTAAACTATATTGCTACTGGCAAATTGCAACAGAGATTCTGTACTTTCAAATATGCACACAGATAGAATGCATTATGTTGCCTAACATGTTCATAGATTTTGATACAGTTCAAACAGAATGAATCTTCCCCTCTCTTCTTTTTCAAAGAAACAACAAAAAATGCTTGTTTAAAGCTTACAAACACTCTTTCCTCAAGTCCAAATTCAAGATGTATTAGTTTAAGACAAAGTGTAGACATCCAAAGTAAAAATCCAATGAAAATACATGTTGAGCACCACTGCAAGTACATTTAAAAGATATTAATAGAGCAAAATATCTCTGTTCTCTTCCTTGCCAAGAATCAACCTCCAGATATTCAACAGGCCCAAAAGCTATTGTAAACAGATGGTGGAAGTATTAGAACACTAGCTTCTGTTGAGGATTTTAAAGGGAGTACTCTTTTTCCTGTTTTCAAAGAACTGAACATCCTGAGTATTACCCCATTTGCAAATACTGCCAAAAGTCTGTTGTTTACTTTTCAACCTAATATTAAAAATACATTACAATATAAAGTCTAACGTATCATTTTTATGAGTAATCTAATAAGCCTCTATTATTATCCTTGTGTTTAGTGCTTGAGCATGGTGCATCAGCAAAGCCTGCATACTTATCCGAATGACAGCATATATAAAGTATAGAAGTTGTACTCACTGTGGGTTTGGTCCGCCAGGGCACAAGTTCCTGAGCGGTGACAGGCTCGTGTGGAGTACACATCTGCAGACCTCCCACGATGGGCGACAGGGACCTCTTACTCTGGTGCAATGGCTCACCATTGTTCCGGGGACCTACCCCACTATTGTTGATCCTGAGCATGTACATCTCTGCTGGGGACGGCTTGGCTGCCTGAGTCGTTGCGGCGGCTGTGACATTTACACTGTCCTCTGCGTCGAGGATGGTAGTAGCACGGTACGCTCTCCACGTCGTGGCCGGCTCAACCTCGTCCTCGGAGCCCACCCCACTCCCCTTAATCCTGACCCCACGACCAGGTTCATCCACAGACGCTGCCCCCCTATTCCTCCAGGTGCTCCGCACAGTCACGTTCCTCATCTCCGTAAGGTTGTCATCCTGGGAGGTGTGGTGACCGTGGTGATTGTTCCTCCGGCTGGTGACAGTGGCAGCGCTGCTGCTGCTCTCGAAACCCAACTCAGTGTCATCGTTGTTTGAGGTGGTCTCCGGTGACCGGAGGCTGAAGCTATTTTGGGAGCGATGGTGTGTCTCAGTGCGGCCCATCCCTAATAAACCTGGTAGTTCAGTCTCAACAGGGCCATCCACGGAGGGCCGGAGGGTTATCTCACTCTTTGGGATTGAGAACTCATAGGGAACGGAGATGCTCCCCCTGTGATCACTGGCACCGATGACAATGTTGCTGGTGGACGTGTGTCGTTCTTTGACTGGCGGCTCACTGGACACACTGCTGCTGCGGCTGCTGTTCCTGGAAGAGCTGGGGTCGGTGGGGTAGATGGTGATGCTACTGGTCATCTTGCTGGTTACCACAGGTTTAGTGGAGATTTTTGGCTTTCCGTTGGAAGTCAGGGACTCTGCTCCTCCTGAAATCATGACTTCCTTCCTGTCAGTCTCCACGATGGCTGGTTTGATGACCGCCTTTGACCTCAGGGCCTCCCGTGGGCTGCAAACTCTGCGAATCTCTATCCCAGATGGGGTGTGAGTAGGCTCCTGGGATCTGCCTTCTGCTACCAAAAGCCGGTGCTGCTCCTCATCAATCGAGCTCCTGCCAGAGGAGCCTTCTGATTGGGAGTCCGGTAGGCGAGGGTATCTGGAGTACTTGGGAGTGGAGAAAGTTCCACTGCTCCGCGCTGACACCTCATGCACAGGCTCTAGTTCTGAAGGTCTAGACCCTGTGGATTCAGTCTCAGAGGCTGAGGAGTGGCCCTCAGAACCATTATCACTGACCAACGGGGAAACATTGGACTTGTAGGCAGTGTATGACCCATTGGCTTTTGATAGGTTTAACACTGTTAGAGGCTCTTCAAGCTGGTCCAGAAACTCCGGCTCAAATGCAGAGGGTATTTGAGCCGGAGATGCATCTTTTTCAGGTGGGGAAACCAGTTTGCTCTTGCATGAGATTTCAGGAATCACATCAGAACTGTTAGACTCACTGTCACTACCGACATACAATTTAGAAAACGTATCCACTCTGCTCTTTTTGCTTTCATTCTCACTTGGTTTCTGCAATGTCTTCAATGGCCTCTGGTCATTAGCTGCTGGAGGGTAGCGACTAAGAACTGATGGCTTCTTGCTGTCACTCAAAGCTGTGGTAACAGTGTTATGGGTGGCTCCCCTTGCAGTTATCTCCTCCGGCCCTCTGCCTATTTCTTTGACTCCATTGTCAGACGCAGTTGCTGCTCCAGTCTTTGATATCCTCCTGTTCTTGTGTGCAGGACTTGGGTTCCTCCTGACAGACTTTGGAGAGCTTTCATCGGAGTTGCTCAGGTCTTTGCCCCTCAGTCTGGTCTCCCTCTTGTGCTGTGGGGACAGCTCACCGCTCTTGTGCTTGGGGGTGGCTGGCTCCGCTGCACTCTTGTACTTAGGTCTGAACCCTCCACGGACGTTGATCTCCTCGTTCTCTGCCTTGCCGTTCTCAAGGACCTTCGCTGGACTACTAGGCCCTCCATTACCCTGACTGCTGGTGCCGCAGAGCTGCATTCTAAGCTGCTCAACCTGATCATTGAGGGCTCGACTGCGGGACCTCTCCCGATGAAACCTTTCCTGCAGCTCTCCGTTCTTTGACTCTGTGGTCTTCAAATCCTCCTCTATCAGCTCCAGTTGCTTCAGTCGGTTCTTCAGCCTCTCCACTTCCAGCGTGAGTTCCTTGACTTTGTTGTCCTCCTGGCCATCGAGGCTGTTCTTCTCGTTCTCAGACTTACACCTCATACCAATTCCATCGCCCACTTTCAGGTAGTCCAAGCTCTTCTTGCGTCCCGGCTTGCTCGTCAGGCTAGATGAGACATCATCTTCGATGCAGAGGTCCCTCATGTCTGTGTGGCTGGAATCTGCTGGGCCAATCCTGTTCTTCTGATGCTCCAGCTTTTCTGTTAGTTTTAAAATCAGTTTCTCATCCTCTCTTTGCTTCTCAATGAGCCTCTTCCTCTCACTTACAAAAGTCTGAGTGAGGCACTTAAGCTTTTCTAGTTCACCTGTCAAGAACTGCTCAGCCCGGTCCAACTTTACCTCTGAAGCATCCACTTCCTTCACACGTGCCTTGAGAGCTTCCAGCTCAGATGAGAGCTTCCGGGTCAAGTTTTTCTCCTCATTGAGACTTAGGTATAGTTGGCTGCAGTCTGATTTGCTCTTGCCAAATGCCTCTTCCAACTTCTCGAGCCCAGCCATCCTCATCTGCAGGCACTCGATCTCAGACTTAAGGTCCTTGGTTAAGCTCTCCTCCTCCTCCAGTTTCTCCCGCACTGTGCGACAGAGGTCTTCTGCCTTGCACACCTCTTCATCCTTGCCTTCAATCTTTAGCAAGCGCTTGCGCAGTGCCTCCACGTCACCTAGCATGGAGGAGTTGCTGCCCTCTGCCTGGATGATTTTGTCCTGCAGATCTAGCAATTCATCTTCTGACTTCTGGAGCTTCTTAGTGGCTTCCTCAAGCTCATCCAGCCGTCGCCCCAGGCTCTGCAGCTTGTGACGCAGGTGACGACTCGTTATGTCCTTGTTTTCTGACATTGCAGAGATTTATGATGTTGTTTTTCTTTTGTGCCAAGGGAAAATTATTTTACTACTTTTTGGGAGGTCGACATTTGTGTGGCAGTCCTACTTTACTGGTTTAGATGAGGCACAAGTCTGTAATGTTAGGTCTGTGAGGTCTCGTCCTCAAAATTAATTCTCCCTTTGGTTGAATCCGCTTCCTTCAAGTTGAATTTTCTTCAGCTTGACAGCCAGCATGGGTGTCGAACATCTGGAGAAAAGGGGAAAAAAGAAGAGAGTTAGTACAAATCACCACCGCTTTGAGTTATTACTCACAGACCACCATGTGGTAAAAGTAATTAAGATTAGACAAACCTGAAAGTAACCTTTGAGACACAGCATGAAATTCCCTCAACCATTACAATAGATTGCTTTATTTTAGGGCATTTCCACATATACGCATTTCCACTAGCCGGCATCATACAATTACTTTAGTAGAGAAGTGGAATTAACTTGGCTAAGTTAGAAGGTTGATGATAAAGATTGTGTGAAAGAAACAGAGAGAGATGGAGAGCATAATAGAGAGCATGATATAAGAGTGTAGGGAGAGATAGAAGGCTGTTTGCCTGTCATTGACTTCACAGCGTAACAGACCTGCACACTCAACATAGGACTTCCTCAATCATTCCGAATGCTACAACACAAACCATGAGAAAAGACAAGTCTAGACAAACACACGGCAATGCCGGATAAACAAAGGGCAATGCCGGATTAACAAAGGGTAACGCCAGACCAAACAGGAGAAGGGTAACCCACGGTACAGGTGCTCATGTAGTCAGAGGTACACAGTAACCTCGACAGAGTTGAGAGGATCGCTCCAACCACACTGCCACATGTTAAAGGAAAACGCTCAGACAGCAATTCTGCAGATTTATTTCACCTTGACTTCTCCTACAGCCCATGGGACTTGTCTTCCCTGCCTCCTTCTGTGTCCCAACATTGATTCATTTCCGATGTCTCTGCTGACAGCAGCATATTCTCAACACAAGCTTCCTCCCACATGACTGTCACCATGGTAACAGCAACATCCAGATGGAATTTGGCTGTGGATGTGTCACTGCACTTACAAAAAGGTCATAAATGACATTTCCAAGACCATTGACGCTAGGCAATTGTTGTGCTGCAATTTGTATTGAATTGGGTCAAAATTAACATTGTGGCTCAATTAAGGATTTTTGTTTCCTTGGCCGGTTTGCATATTACCGCTCTCAAGTGCAATGTCTAAACATTGTCTATCTCAGGCTGTATCCGTCACCACGAGCCATCCATCGATATCTAAATGCACAGCTATATCAAGCAGTAGGAAGCTCTCAACTATTTTAGAGGTGATACACACAAATATTGTGTTGAATAGTACAACAAAATTATGTTAGTATTGAGCAAGCTTCCTCTGCCTGTAACATTTCTAAAACTTGGTTCTCACCATTTTCACATAATCTCCTAAATTAAGCCAAATTTAGACAACCATCCAACCCATGTCAGACTTCAGACATATCTTGCTAAGATGTTCTCTAACATTCCACAATAAGACTTATCACCAGTGCTCTTCATTGGACAGATCACGGCACTCTCTGTACATTTTAGCATTCCTACCCCAAGAGCCACTGATTGAAACTCATTTGTAAAACCACATTAGTCCTCTCAAAGAGATGCCGTTTGTAACCCTTGTGTGCTTGGCATCACCGTACACACCAGCGCTCGCCAATGCTTTTCTTCTGTGTTGTGCTGGCGCGATACTCCGTTGGTGCAATGTTGTTTTTGCTGCCAAGCTGTTCACATTCATGTAATGTTCTACCTTTGTTGTCAGATCCCTTATCCTCACACAAAGCTGTTCACCTCTTGCCAGGAATATATTGTACATAATTGTTCTTAAAATGACTGACCATGTGAAAACGATACAGATAAACAGCGCATGTGATCAACTTTAAAAAAGAAATTTCACATTTAAAGCAGGAATATGGTGAGCTGTCCTTTCTGATGTTGGGAAACACAGTGTCGGTTTTTTTCAGCATGTCTCCTATAAACTTAATCGTTGTTCCTCTCATGAATGATTCAGGTGCTGTTCTGAAACCCCCACCGGTTATATCGAACCATCAGCAGACTTCACATCTGCACACATCCTCATTTAATCGACTGAGTGTGACCCCCCCCCCCCCCACCCTGTGCTCCTCTGTTCTAAAAAGCAGAGCCAGAAAGAAAGCAATCCTTTAAAACAAGGAACGAAACAGAAAAATCCACAATGCTGGGATTGAGTGAGTGACCAAGTAATGCAGCCATTTATCCAACAAACTAGCTGTCAAAGTATAATAATCGTAAATCTTAAGAGTGTGTGCGTGTGAGTAATGTGCCTCAGTCTACTTGAGTCTTTCCATATGTTTTCTGAACACTACAACGCACACCAAAAGGTACAACTGTTTAGGGTCTATTTCACAAGCCAATCTTTTTTTAAATGTTTTTTTTCTTTTCATTCACCACATTTCATTAAACCGCTTGTTCAACATGACTCAAGGGAGTTCCAAGGAGGTACAAATATGGCAATAATTATTTAATGAAGCAGTACATTTTTCAATCAAAGCATTTTGCTACAGCACTTTGCAATTACTCCTCTGTTTCAAGATGCCGGCTGGTATTGCTGTGGGTCTATACATTTAAATTTTGCTTTTGAATTCAAAATACATAATGCCTTCATTGGTTTCAGAAACTAGCTGTCTGGTCCGAGGCCAAAACACCTCTCAAAATGTGCCGGTTTACCATTTTACAAGACATTATTCAGATGTTTTCAGTTCGGAATTCACATTATGCCTCGAGTGTCTCTCATAAAGTCTCATCTCAGAACAGCTGCTCTGATCTCGATCCAGACTCAGTCAAAACTGTCCCACTGGTCAGACTCCTGTCTTGGCAGTCAGCCCCCGATTGCGGTGCCAGGTCGCTCCCTGCCTCTATCAGACATGCACGCCAACCGCGCCGGCAAAGGTTTAAGGACCAGCAGTGCGTGCAAAGCAATTCTGGCAAGGCGGGATCCGCCAAGACAATCAACATACCTGCGCTTATCGCAGCAATGGCCTCATTAGCCGTATTCATGCCAGCCCAACAGACGGGCAAAAGAATAGAAGTCTCTGGAAAATTGCTAAATGACAAGACCACACATTTCACACCTGACAGTCCATGAGGAGTGACAGGAGCTACGCCCTTTTTGCTTCTCTAGACACCCAACCTGCCACGCTCTACCAAATGCCACGCATTTTGAATGATTCCTTGATAGGATCACAATATGAGTCTTCATTATTACAGCACAACGACAAAGGTGTGGAGATGTTGGGGAAAGAGCCAGTTTGGAAGAAGGTGGGGATGAGATGGCGCCCAAATTAAATCACCCTGAGGGAAATGTTGCTTTGTTTGAAAATTTTGCGAAATATACAGAAGGGAATGAGGGACAAATACCCCCGTTTTCCTGTAGACATTCCTCAACAAACAAGGCAGTTGAGAACAAGAATCCTAACTGTGGCCTCTGAATGAATGAAAGACAAGATGTTTGATCAACCAAGCTCCCATCAAGGGAGGGTATGCCCGTCTACGTATCCACAGGGGCATCAAACACATAAAACACTTCATCTACATTTTTAAAATACACAGTTCCCCTTATTTAACCTCTCAGCCCCTTTCACGGCAAGACGAGAGCACCAAGCATCAGCCATGAGACAGTATAACCCTTCTGGTTCAAATGAAAGACTGTAGGTCCCCAGGATAAAAGGTGCAGAAGGTAGGATGAGTGTGAAAAAGAAGACTTAGGAAGGACACAAAGAGACAAAGACATGACGTGGAGAACAGGGGCAAGGGTGATTCAGGACAAAAGATGTTAGGACAACATTTTTAATGGAGTGAGTTTTGCTTATTATTACTAGTTAAAACTTTTGCAAACATCGTTTGTCTTTCATACACTTGGGTTGGCTGAGATTCCAAGAACCCAGACTTGGTTGATATTTTGCCAGATATTTGGTTTTTGTTTGTACATGAGGCTGTAATATGCAAACTTCCAAAATATTGCACCTCAAAAACAAATTGTGAAATTAACATCAAACTCATTGTCTAAATTGAGTAGAGCAAGAGATATGAGGCCTTATTCAGAGTTAGGGAAAATGCTTTTATCCAACAAAACGATACGGTCTCGAAGATTATCCTTAAACTAAACACTTGTGACTGATTGTCTTAATGGGATTGGCATTTCATAGACACATTTGTTTTTTATCACTGCTGTTATACTAGGCTCACTTATAAGAGTCACAGGTCTCAGCTTGATTTCTCTGTATAGAAAACCGGGCCCAATGACTGGTACCGACGCAAACCACACCAAAGTCTTTTGGAAGTGAACGTGCCCTAAGCTGCTGGTGAGGTGAAGCGGGCTGCTAGACTGCACTCGTACCAAGGTTACAATCATATACCATGTCATTAGAGCCTGAGCTGCTCTTCCTGCCTAGAGCTCCAAGTACATTCTGTTCCCTCAATGGAGGAGAGTAAGAGAGAGAGAATAGAGCAGGAGAGAAGGAAGAGAGAACGTTCTCCTGCACTTGATGTAACTTTCGATGTGTAGCCTCAGGTTCTTGTTCCGCATAAAAATGTGTAGCATTTGTTAATAACTGTTCAGGGCTGGCGCCTGGCTCCAGAATCATTGTCACTTGGTGGGTTGATGTATGTGGTGTGGGTGTAATGGAGGCCAACGCATAAAGGGATGGAGCTGTGGGCGTCTTGGCCATCCTCAGCTGTGCCGCTGGATACTGGCAGGCCAGCGGAAGCCACAAGATGGTGGCAATCTCGTGCGTGTACTGCAATTTTTAATTCCCCCCCGGAAAGAAAACCATCCCATAATGTTCAGTTCTGCCGTTTCCTGTGCTGTCATGTAACTTTTTTCTCCTTTCATATTGGAAGCAATGTTGTGAAGCAGTGAAAGGAAGTTTGATGTTTCAATGGAACCAGGGTTGAAGCAGTGAAAGGAAGTTTGATGTTTCAATGGAACCAGGGTTAGCGGCTGTTCATAAAAGCTGAAATAGGACAGAAAACAACTTGTGCTTTATTCACTTCTTCAAAAGATGTTGAAAGATTAATAAATGGCATTTTGTATTTTTTATTAAATGTAAATGTACTTGGCAAATATACTGTACTCCTCACAACAGATATCTGCATTCAAATTAGTTAGGATTCATTTGTCTTTTTTTACATTCTTGGACATGAAGATAAATATGTGCATGGTACCAGAAGGCCAGAGGAGCCCAACGTATGTGGCAGTATGCCCAGCCAGCACGCTACAGTGCCTTGCGAAAGTATTCGGCCCCCTTGAACTTTTCAACCTTTTCGAATAATTTTGCACGCCCAATTTTTCAGTTTTTTATTTGTTAAAAAAGTTTGAAATATTCAATAAATTTAGTTCCACTTCATGAAAATTACAGTTTTATATCTTTATGTTTGAAGCCTGAAATGTGGCAAAAGGTCGAAATGTTCAAGGGGGCCGAATACTTTCGCAAGGCACTGTATAACCTGCCTCCGTGTTTCATGCCTCCGTGGACCAGGGTCTAACCATACACGTTTACACCCCCCAGCTACGTGTGTGTCAGAAGAAAGTGTCCTGCTTTCAAAATAATTTTGAATACCAAGTCATTATTTTAGTATAGAATATAGTATAGAATATAAACAAATCGGCAGAGTGAGCCTATTTGGTCACTCCTCAAAAACAAGGGTAGGGGCTACGGTTAGGGATGTGGTTAGGGTTTGGTGTTAGTGGTTAGGTTTAGGAGTGAATGTTAGGTTGAGATGTAGGATTTACAGTGGTAAGAACGTGTGAACTGATGCATATGCTCAGTTCAGTAGGTTACAGTAGGTGTGCGTGAGAAAATGAACACACAAAATGGCTGACTAAGACACAAATGACAAGGATATTTTGTATTGGTATCTAACCTGGGAACTGGGTATTTTATTATTCTACTCAGCAAAAACTGAGAACTGGTGAGCTCCTTACAAGGTTATACTGATGAGGGTTGAAAACTATTTGCCCTGGGCCCAATCTCCCCTCCCTTTGATCCAAAATCACCCAAGCAGCCCAATGTCTTTTCTGCTCAGATCACCACCAAGGCCCTGGCTAATACACACCCTGGATGTGCTTACATAAAGACACACACAGAGAGAGAGAGACAGAGAGAGAGAGAGACAGAGAGAGAGAGAGACAGAGAGAGAGAGAGA
>JACXGM010010183.1:5239-26696 GCA_016801145.1 Umbra pygmaea | reverse complement strand
GACTGATCCAACAGAAGACTGGTCCGTGTGGACTGATCCAACAGAAGACTGGTCCGTGTAGACTGATCCAACAGAAGACTGGTCCGTGTGGACTGATCCAACAGAAGACTGGTCCGTGTGGACTGATCCAACAGAAGACTGGTCTGTGTGGACTGATCCAACAGAAGACTGGTTCGTGTGGACTGATCCAACAGAAGACTGGTTCGTGTGGACTGATCCAACAGAAAACTGGTCCGTGTGGACTGATCCAACAGATCAGCTACTGTACTTTATCTCCAATTGCTGAAGAAGTTAATGCCAGTTCTGATAGAGAGGTGTCAGAACACACAGTGCATCACAGTTTGTTGCGTATGGGGCTGCGTAGCTGCAGACCAGTCAGGGGCCCCAAGCTGACCCCTTTACACCCCCAAAAGCGCCTACAATGGGCATGTGAGCATCAGAATTGGACCACAGAGTAATGGAAGAAGGTGGCCTGGTTTGATGAATCACGTTTTCTGTTACAGCATGTGGATGGCAGGGTGTGTGTGTGTCGCTTACCTGGGGAACACATGGCACCAGGATGCCCTAAGGGAAGAAGGCTTAGTCTGTGGAGGCAGTGTGATGCTTTGGGCAATATTCTGCTGGGAAACCTTGGGTCCTGCCATTCATTTAGATGTTACTTTGACACGTAGACCCTACCTAAGCATTTTTTCTGACCATGTACACCCTTTCATGGAAACTGTATTCCCTACAGGCATTGGCCTCTTTCAGCAGGATAATGCACGCTGCCACAAAGCGAAAATGGTTCTGGAATGGTTTGAAGAACACAACAGAAAGTTAAATGTGTTCGTCTTGGCCTCCAAATTCCCCAGATCTTAATTCAATCAAGCATCTGTGGGATATGCTGGATGAACAAGTACAATCCACATCTCAACTTCCAGGACTTAAAGGATCTGATGCTGTTTTGTCAGCAAAAGGGGGACCTATACAAACAGGATGTATATATATATATATATACATATATAAGAAAATAATATATATTTTTAAGGGGGGGTCAATGGGGGCCCAATGTTTGTATCAGGGTGGCCGTGCCCCCCCGGCCGCCCCTTGGGGGTGCCCCTGGTTTCACCTTCATTCTATAACAAATTGGATTTCTGGAGAACTTGTACATTTGGGAATGTTAGCGTAATGTTACCAATTATTGACAATTTTTTTATGTTGATGGTCACATCAAATTGTTCAAACATTAAATTCTCCCATGGCTATACTAAGGACATGCCTTCATGTAATTGTCATTCCATCGTCCTCACACCCACAACAAGCTTCTGATGTTTCTTGTAAGTCAGTGAGTGTGGAGGAGAATGAGAAACAGAGGAAGAAACTGGAAGCTTTTCTATGGCTGGCATCCGTTTATCTTCCACCAGAGCAGTTGGCACTGAGTTAATAACCATGTAGGGGACTAGAGAGAGTAGCATGAGTGATTCCAAGAACCACTCTTCTGTTCCATCACTCCCAGTCCACCAGCCAGCAGAGGCCCCAGATGACGTGTCCACGGCCCAGCCGCCACCAGCCATATCCAGCCTGAGACGCCTGACTCTCAAGCACCTCAGCTGAAACTTCAACACCTGTTCTTTTTTTTTTACACTAACCAAAATTTGGCTTGAGGAAATGCTCCTCAACGCTATTTTCTTTTGGCTTTTAAAATTGTGTGAACGTTTCGAAAAGCCCTCAGTGGCTCAACTCCTGGCAGATTGCAGTAGGAGATGGTAATCATTAAGCTTGAGCCAAGTGGGTGCACCGTGCAGGGACAGCGGTGACGGCTGCATTTGTGAAGATCAGTGTGTGGCGGAGGGAAACAGGCAACTGGCCGCGTCCTCGGTAATACCTCATTCAGACACAGACACAGATGGTGTCATCACAGCCACTTCAGTCGCTTCTTGGACATTACTCAAACATTGTTCCACCGTGGTGGAGAGCAAACACTTGAATTGAGGACATGCTGTAGCTGATATCCTCGGCAAAAAAAGGGGTACGCTGTAGCTAACTTTCTTTTTTCTCTTTCCTCTCTCTCCATCTTTATCTTATTATCTCTCTGTATCTCCTTTAAACAGACTGGCTGATAAGTCAGATTGTTGTTTATGACAAGTTGTAAGCGCTTGACCGTAGCACAAACTATTTCTTGGATTGAAGCATGTACACAATTGTGTTATGTAGTTGCAGGCCAACAATATTGTTTGCAAACACGGCGTCGTGACAGTTTATAGATGGATGTTACCGTGAACAGACCCCAGTCTGTGACCTTTTCTGTGGCATTTGATAAATGCTTGCTGCGCACAACAAAAGTATTTCCCAGAGTTTGTACCATTCAGACTTTAGCCCTAGGTGCCCTTTTTAGTTGCGCAGATCTTTGCATATTATTCATCAATGTGACAGAGGCCCGCTTACCGATCCAATCAGTGATGTGAGCCTCCCTGTTTTAGCGGCTGTGAAATTTCGCAGGCCGCTTCTTTTAATTGCCTTTTCTCTCTCTGCTGAATTGGAGAAGGCAGTTCCATCAATATTGTGATCAATTTAGAACTAACAAATTGTTTTAGTGAAGATAAAATATGCAAACAGCTGTCTCCGTATCTACCAATTAATGCTTGACTCTCTGACCTCTGGGGCCCAATGGAGGCCCAGGTATTAGTCCCGCCCCTTCATTAGCTAGGTGTCCAAGATTAGGTCCATTATGTAAATTATAAAAGTAGATGGTAAAAGTCATCAGAAAGATCAATAATAATACAAGTGACTTAAGAGCACTAATAAGGAGAAAAGCATAAATATGCATTTCAGTTAAATCCGTATGATTTTACATTAAACAAAATTAAACCTGGACTAATGTGTCTTCATTTAAAATGTTATTTTTTTAAAGCTTTGAGGGACTAGTATTTATATAAAGTTCACAAGACTGGTCTGTGATTAAATGTAATAATTAATACCACAATGCAGGTTGGATTGTATTGAGCCATATGTTGTAACACACAAAAAATATATGATTTTTTAAACGTGTTATTTTCTGTATGGTTTTGAAATTGGCATCATTGTTGACAGTGTGTTGTTCTGCTAGATTGTCGTAATGTGAGGTTGTTGTGTACTCATCGCCCAGTTGGGACAATATTATGGGATGTTGCTATGGGAAGTTGCCATGGATTAATTAGCTCCGTATGACCCTGGAGACCCTGCAGAACTAGATATGTTATTACTGAAGAGCAAAACGAACACTGAAAGACAAATTATACAGCGCATGATAAATTAACTAATGTTACACTGATTAAATGCGTAAAATGCAATCTATTTTATCTCAAATTACCAATTTGTATGTGGTAGTAGGACAGACACGAATCCAATGTTTGTGTTTGTGAACAACGAGAAGGTAGTGTAACTACTTATGACCTGTCGTCAAACTAGTCGTAAATCTCAAGTTTGTTTTAGTGACACACTGTTTAAGCTATATTCAAATGAGACCATGTCCGAATTTCTGCCGGTCATCAGCTATCCATTTAAGACAACTTTTATTATGATTGCATGCTTGATAGTTAATACTTGTTAATGAATATCAAACCCTATATTATCTTGTTTCCTTGTAAATTATGTTCCGGAGAAGGTAGAAGACATGAGCAATCATTACCCGACAACCAATATCCTAACCTCTCACCCCTGATACTAATCTACGTTTTAAGAACAAATCTTTATGTTTCCTTTTTTCCGTCTATTCCATGGTGCCTATCGAGTCATACCAAAGCCTCAGTCAGACAGACTCCTTCAGTTGGTCCCTGAGTAACACTGGATGTGCGAGCTTGCCTCTCTGTCACTTTTTTTTAATAGTGATCATTTTGCAGATTGTAAATACATAATCATATGGTATGGCGTCTGCATTTCAATCGCCACCTCCGGCTCGCATTAATTAAACAGCCAAGTTGACACCACATCTGTCCCCAAGCCGACAGCAGGATGAAGTGAGACCTTCAGAGATGATGGTGTGAAATGAACTCTCTCTGCGTTCTGTTCTCTCGTGCTTTGCATCAAGCTCGTTCTCGCCCTTTCATCATTTGATTCTATCTTTCTTATTTCTCCTTTTATCTTTTTCATTCTTTCAATCTTTTTCTTTGTTGCTTTCATTCAACTTTATTTTCCTTTGCATATTCCTCTCTCTCTCTACTCTCCGCCTCTCTCCTCCATTATGTCTTTTTCCCTCTCTTTCCCTCACCTCCCTCTTCTCTCTCTTTCTCCCTCTATTTCCTTCTCCCACCACCCTGCCTAATCCCATTGTGTCCCATCAACAGGACCTGTGAGCAAATTATATCAAGCCCCCTTAGTGCCGTGTGAGCCGGCTCATGGGTGCAGTCAGTGATGGGGTCTCGTGGTGTCATCATCACACAGGAGAGATGTGAAGCGTTACGGAAAATGAGACAGCATGCAGTAAATCAATGCTTTATTCAAATAACTGTCATCGGCCCTCGTGTAAATGCTGTGCCTCAGCCCATGTGACAGGAAGTCATTATTCGTCAGATGACACCATTAGGCTATTAAGATGTCACCTAATGCTGGAAAAAATGCCACCGATCTTGTTTGCCGCTTGGTGAATATAAAGGTGAGAGAGAGATAGAAACAAGAGGGCCAAGTCTTTGACAAATGTACATAGGCTGTTGATGCAGAATAGAAGACATCAGCGGAAGGAACTTCCTCATTTGAACTGTTGTCTGCTCTAATCTTAATTGTGTAATTATATTAGCCAATGAGGCAGTGGGACCTACATGTTGAACTTGTATCCAAGCAACCTTTTAGTTACCACAGAGTCTTGAAACAAAGTTATTTTCCCTGGCTGATGAGTATGAGCTTAATGTTAGGATAGCCAGAAATACAGTATGTCTGATTACTATAATTTGTTTTAAGTTGACGTAATGGTTGAGGAAGTGGTCTTCGGCTATATTTAGTTGTAAATAGAAACTGAAGGATGCAAGAATCCTGGTCGTGGGATAATACAGCAGGGAGCAGGGGGGTTTCTGGTGTGAAAAGGCCCCAGAGTGCTGCCTGGGATCAGGACATCAGAGGACACAGCCGAGAGAGAGAGAGAGAGAGAGAGAGAGAGAGAGAGAGAGAGAGAGAGAGAGAGAGAGAGATGGTGTCCAGCAAGGCAAGCTGTGGCGATTAACCGCATTCAGCTGGAATCTCGGGAATCCTTTGGAAATGTGTTTGGCATTCCATCTGGGGTTCACAGTGATACAAGAGGAGCCCCCCACCCCTTCCCCTCCTCCAAATATAAAGCTCAGGAGTCTTAATGGGAAATCCAACATTTATCACTAGGAATCCACCAGCCCGTCTCCAGTCCTCTGAATGGCCCATGTATGCACAGCTAGCTAAGTAGGTTACAATAATATTGGAAAGGAAACATGGCAATGTGCAATAGCAACATACCCCCCCCAAACAAAAACATTCACTCTCCAGGACTGCTTCATACATTTGCTTTTGATGCCACTCAATTTCTTTGGAATACAATAGACGTTTAAATCCAGTTATGTTTCTGGACAGGAAATCACATGCAAGCAGCAGCTCTGACCATCTCTAAGCCCGATCGGGCAGGCTCGCCCGTGGTTCAAGAGCAAGATGGATGGAGGCCAGTGCAACAGTATGGGATTGGTGATAAAGCTAATTCTAGGCCCCTCTCAGTGAGACACATGGCTGGGACGGGGTCCTTAATTCAACTGGGAGGTACGAGCGTGGTTCGAGCTGGCTTACTTGATGCCAGTTACAATGAGGGTCCTCCCTCTATTCATAGAAATTCATATTTATCTGTCACTGTCCTGTGGCTGTTGAGATGTTTGTTATGTTGTATTTAATGGACTGTTTGTTACAGACTTAATTTGTATTGTAGGAAAAAAAATATTTTTACTATATTATGTTTTTTTCCGACGACCAGTTTATGTGTTTGTTTTGATTTCCCCTGATGCTTTACAACAAATGAGATTAGGAATATGTCCACATTATCACTGACAAGAAACACTCCTTGTTGTTCTCACACTTAAAAACACATGATCACAGTTAAAGACTTATATCTCACATATGATATTATTATTTAAAAATAATTTCTAGCAGTCATGGTGATCCAACTAAATTCTGGAAAGCTGTAAAATACCTAAAACCTCATTTCATTCTAAATCCGTAACTGACAAAATTGAAGTTAGTGATGCCTTTAACATTTTAGTACAGCTGGGTGGAAATGGCAACAATATCAAGCCCCCAGAAAGGACTGGTTATGGTACCGGTCAGTGTTTGGCATAGTTACTTTTAGGATTACTTTTTAGTTACTTGATGAGTTCACAAGTTTTAGGAAGTCCCTAATTGAGACAAAATGATCAGGTAAATGGAGTTCATATCTTACTGGTGACCATGATTGATATTTTATTTACTCTTTTATTTGTTTTATAGGTCACTGTTAAGATATAAACTCCATTTACCTGATAATTTTGTCTTAATTAGGCACTTCCCAAAACTTGTGAACTCATCAAGTAACTGAAAAGTAATCCTAAAAGTAACTTTGCCCAAAACTGATACCGGTACCATGCTGAGACAACCATCTTTCTCAGGACGGGTCTCAATTCAAGTCTGAAGTCACTGTGTGTGCACTGTAAAAAAGATCTGTGAAAAAACAGTAGAAAGTACTGTCAAAAAATTACCAGTAATTTTTCTCTTATTTTACAGAGATTTCCTTCAAGACAATAACAGAAAATACTTCATAAAAACAGTAGATGTCCGTTACAAAGTAATGTCAGCTCTGTGTGTGAACGGACATCTACTGTGTTTATGAAGTATATTCTCCACAGGGATCGATTCTAGATCCGGTTCTTTTCACCATTTATATGAATAATATTTTTTCAACTAAAAATATCTTTAAACTTCACCTCTATGCTCATGATACTTTTTTTGAAGCTATTGCCCCTACAGCTGACCAGACCCATTCTGAGCTCCAATCAGCCTTTATAATTATACAGAATGCTTTTGTTGATTTGAAACTGGTACTTAAGGCAGGCAAAACTAAGTATATACAATTGAAAAGTTGGAGGGAAATGCTAACTTGTTCTCAGTTCAATTAAATAAAAAATATGAACAGCTGATAGTGGTACCTATAAAGAACAAAGAAAGTGTAAGTGATGGTTGGCAAACAGGTGAATATACCATGAATATTAAAGGAGTTTAACCTGGTGCCAGCTTAGAGAATGCAATGCTGCTTCTTAATTTAAAGCAGGCTTGATTTGAACTTTCCTGACAGAGGGCTCAGAGTC
Source organism: Umbra pygmaea (assembly GCA_016801145.1). Lineage (NCBI taxonomy): Eukaryota > Metazoa > Chordata > Actinopteri > Esociformes > Umbridae > Umbra > Umbra pygmaea. The sequence continues at coordinate 19,398 of JACXGM010010183.1, read as the reverse complement.
AACGTTTGGCATGCTACCGCATTTGCTGTGCACTACGTCTCAATAGGACCAATGTAAAAAGAAGTGCACAAAAGTCGCTCTGCTCCTTGAACAAACCCTGTCGAGGTAAGTTTTGAATTGGTCTTCCAGAAACTTCTCCAGAATCTTGTTCTACCCTCTTGCTTTGCCCCTTACTCTTCCCTCACACAAAAATGTTTCAGCAAGACTGAACAGTGTCATTTTGACCGGCGGTTTATGGGACATTGGGACAGGTCAGTGTTTTGACCGGCGGTTTATGGGACATTGGGACAGGTCAGTGTTTTGACCGGCGGTTTATGGGACATTGGGACAGGTCAGTGATCCGTGAAGCGTGGGGGCACACTTTGAAGGAGTGAATCCGTTGGTTGCCTGGAAAGCTGCTTTCCTGCCATGTTAGCAGACCCTGCCTACAGCACACGGGACCTGGGTAGATCCAAGCTGAGTAAGTGTTACATTTATCTGTCTGGCTGCAGCCTCGGTTATGAATCACGGGGCTCTCATCTGTTCATAGCTAATTAACCAAGCCGTCTCCTTGTGATACTGCCGGAGTTCACACCCTTACTATTACTATCAAAACTACTACTACAACAAGTTCAAATACTACCCACTACTACTCCTACCACCATCAACCTGTCTACTACCAGTACCGATACAACTACCACTACTAATCATGACTACTACTACTTTTACTACCACCAGTAATACTATTACCCCTACCATCACAACTGCTACTACTAATACTACCACAACTACTAATACTACCACAACTACTAATACTACCACAACTACTAATACTACCACAACTACTACTACTACCACAACTACTAATACTACCACAACTACTAATACTACCACAACTACTAATACTACCACAACTACTAATACTACCACAACTACTAATACTACCACAACTACTAGTACTACCACAACTACTACTACTACCACAACTACTACTACATGTACCACTAGTACTATCACCACTACAGCTAATTCTACTTAAAGTACTACCATCACTATTACTATACTAACACATCTAATACTACCAATACTACTCCTGCTCCTACTACTACTAGAAAAGGTGTGTAACGTGAAGTGATAAAAGGTACATGAAGAGTAGAATATTGGATTGGTAAAAAGGTGAATGGAATGAAAACATCATTAAAAGTATGAAGGAAATGGCATTGTGAATGAGAGATGGAAAGATGAGAAAAAGAGACGGAGGGGAAAAAAGGGCGGAGCTAATACAACTGACAGTCACCAAGTCTGGCTCCCTTAGAGCGTAGAGACCCGTTGATTTACATAGGTGATTTTACCTTAGAGTTCCCAGTAGCATGACCTTTGAACTCTAAGGTTACGACTGTCAGAAGGAGAGTGGAAGAGTTATTTTTCTCGTCTTTTTTCCCCCTTTCAGTCTTGTCATCCCTCTTCAAAAAGCCGGAGACACCAGTTTGCCTCCAAGGCCTGAAGCGTTTTGTGTGCCAGAGATCCAGAGCTGTGTCCCAAGACTTTGGAAAGAGCGGAGCTGAGCCAGTGACCTTGTGGCTCTGTGACAGTAGCGCTCTCCCAGGAGCAATGGAGGCATAGTTTGATATTTCAAAATGTGTCATGTTGACTTATTTATTTATTTTTTATTTTACACCAAACTGTCATATCATTGTTGGCATAAAATGCAACACTTTTCAGAGTTGTGATTTTGTTGTTTTGCTGCGGAATAAAGTGTCACCTGCACAACACTGTATACGCCTGACAAGTTAAAAAAATGTTTTGTTGTAGCTCTAATCCAAACTTGCTCCTTGACAAACCTGGAACAATTTTGATGTAGTGACCTGAAATTTACCAGAGGCTTTCTATTTGGTTCAAACATCAACCCAGGCAAGAAATCATGGTCTTTTTTACTTTTTTATTCCACTAATTGATCTTTTGGCGAATTACATTCCATCTTTTTTTATGTACAACATTTTAGATCTCATCTGTTTTGTCAGAAAACAATTCTGGAAAAACATGACATCTGATCGGTGTTAAAAAACGCCAGTGACGTGATATTCTCTTGGAAGTCGTGTCCTACTTCACCGTGAGGAGGTTTCAAGGCTAGTGTCCTCTCACTGGCCCTCTAGTCTCCTCCTACCTCTACGAGATGATAAAGGGGTGACCCTATGTGGCACCTAAATACTGCAAAACATTTTTTAATCATTGTTTATTTTACCCCAATTCTGAAGGAAATTTACTTTTTATATTCATTAAATGTAAATAAATTATACAGTAGGAACAGTGGAAATAAAATCCACAAACCTTTTGTTTCAATCAAGCATGGGCTAGACAAATACAGTGTACAATAAATGTGATTTAGCTCTCTGGTAAAAATATACATGTCAGTCAAAAAATACAATGTAGTAGATATGTGTTTTTTGATATGTTCAGCATGTAGAAATGGAAGTTTTGGATTATCAATGCAACAGAAGATAAGACATTGAGACAATTAATTTAAACATATTACATAACATAATTTAAAATGTTTTGTGTTTAATATACAATATAGTACCAACTTAACACATTAATGTATTAATTAAACATTAATAACACTTGGTCAAAAAAAGTTAGTTTGAAAAAGTTAATTTTAACAAACAAAAGTAATTCCGTCTTTCAGATGAGCAGTCAGACAAGTCCCAGTGTTGGATGTCACTACTGGTGCGGCCGCGTGTTGGCACTTTAGCATTAAATAACTGATAGAGATTGTTATGTTTCATTTAAAACTGTTTGAAATTATCAACCCTGTATGAGGTAATTTAGGGAATTGACCACGAAGAGACATGTACCCCTTAAAACAGATGGATCTAACACTATTTTAAATTTGTAATTGAGGAGAGAGTCAGCTGCCTTTCTCTATTTTTCCTTTTTTCATTCTCCCCATACTTCAGATAATACATGTCAAGAGCTGTCCCATCTCATGCAGAAATCATTGCATTTCAGCACTGTGTCATTCCATACGGTTTGACAATAGCTAACATTAATTCTTTCTCCACTGTGAGTGTTATTGAAGTTTCAATTATACAAAATAGCTTTAGTTTTATAATATTACACTTTTGGTTTAATAACAATCTGGGAAGTAAAATAGAGTACTAGGAGGCTGTGTTTGTCAAATTCTGGCAGTCCTGTATGCTTGATGTAAAGGTAAGACTATTAAAAGCACATTTCAGATGGTCACTGTTAAACTAGAACAACATTGAACGTGTGTGTGGTGACTGTACTGTACGCTATCATCTCATATATTTTGTATGTACAATGGAGGAGATGTTTTTGGTGGTAGCTATTCAGGATCGTAATGAAAGTAGACATTGTAAACAATAGTTGTGTTGATGGAGACTGAAATAAAGGCAAACAATTTCATTTTTTGGTAAGGCTTATGAAATAGCAAAACCCAACTTGCTCTACTGTAGGTGTTTATTTCACCAGTCTGTATTTATTAAAAGGTGATTAATGTACACCGTACAAGAACCAATTAATCAACATTGAAAAATCCAAACTTTCTCCCAGTCTCTTATAAAACTGTAAGTGCTATAATAATAATGACAGACAGAAGCGTCATGCACCTATTTTTGTTCAGGGGACACAGTGTGCGCAACACACGAAAACATGTGCCCACAAATACTGATATTAAAAGGAAAATCCACTTGGCTCAAAAATCTGAGGGTGCACGTGTTTCAATGGGCATGACGCCTCTGATGACAGACAATGCACACTGTCAAAGAAAAATATATTTTCGATTTGAAATAAAAAACTGATCATCACTGATATATAGTGATTACATGTGTGTTACATGACTTAGTTCTCATGGTGTGGACCAGGGAGCTGAAATTGTAGTCCAGCCAGTGGCCCTGCTCACAGGAACTGGTTGAGGGTAGCAGGGTATGTTATGCTAGGCTGACTCACTGGATCTCTGGCATTAGAGCACCCCCATCTGGCCTGCAGCAGTACTGCCTCCCACAGAATCCTGACCTCCTCACAAACACAAGGTTATGCATGGAGCTATTATTCAAACCTATTTCCTTTGCAAAACAACTAAGGTGTTAAAAGGTAGTTCTGACTACATTGTTAAGTTGTATATACACAACAGCCGGGGGTGGTGAGTGTTGGGGAGTGTTGGGGGTTGAGGGCTTTTGTCCCCCACTTCATTTTTTTATTTTAAAACACTCCAGGTTTGCTTGCTGTGGCATCCATCATAATGTAACTTTAATAACATGAGCCAGGATTGCTGGATAAAAAATAATATATATATATATATATATATATATAAAATCACAGAAGTTGCTCCAGGCTAAAGAGCTAAAGTGAGGAGTTTTTCCCTGGCCTAGCAGGGAGGATGAAGAGGGCATGTACCACTCACACCTCGAGAGCAGGGCTGGACACTGGCTATGCGTGAGGATAAGCGTGCCAATCGATCGCCGCGGTAGGTTGATGGCTGCGTGTTGTCTTGATGGATTCGATGAGGGTGGGGGGTGTCCAGATTGGTGCACGGCGGACCTCAAACCATGTCAGCTAAAACCAAAGAGACTGAAAAAAAACTGACAGCTGCGGCAAAGCGCGCGGCGGGCAGTCAATGGCTCGCGTGATTTATTGTCCCATCTGCCTCACTGCAGTAAGGACAAGCCCCCCCGTGCCCTCCCCATTTGGTTAAAAAGAAAAGCACCTCTGAGGCTTGGAGCCCTGACGATGCTAAACTTTTCTTGGCTCTTTCTTTTTGGGGAAGGATATCGCCCTTTCTTCCTAAGTCGTTCACATCATAGAGAAAGGTAATTAGAAATTAAAATACCAATGCTAATTAACAAACATGTTATTGGAAAAATCTGGTGACAAACCCTTGGAAGGCAAATTAACAATTTAGAGGCAAATGTTACATTTTAGTTCTGAGTCCGACAATGCTTTCCACATTTATATCTCCTATGCCTTGTCTTAATCCCCAGACTCAACCCTCAGAACACCCCAAATATATACCTCTACTACCCCTTCAGCTTGGCCTTGACCCATGACCCCAATCCTTCCTGTGGCTGGTCGGGGTCCAGTAGCCCCCTATCGACACTGTTCCGTCTCCTGTTGCAGGATGTTTCTTTTACCTCTAAACTGTTTCCTGAATTTGGGAAATGCTTTTTTACTCTTGCATGCCATTATACCATTAGCCTGAATAGGTTGGTATCATGGTGACATTTGGAAATTCGTCTTACAGTACTTTCTTAAAGCAGAAGTTCATTATGTTTAGTGTATTCAAAATATTCCATGCATATTTTCATTACAAAGAAAGGTTTAAATTGCAAAAGTAAAAGTAGTGTATAAAACTGAATTATTCACAGTGTAATTATATTAATGCGGCTTTATGCAAACGTGTTTATGTTACATTATGAACTGGGCTCCAGGACGAGTGTGTGACAGCTTGTTGTGACCTACACTTTCTCCTCTTCAAAAATCCAGGACGAGAACGTAAGAAAACAGTGTCCATTATTGAACATTTGAATCATATGATCTGAATACCCCACACTCTTCCTGCCCCTGCATATTTCAAAACTGATCCGGGGGAAGGAAAAAAAATGCCGGACTCGCCTCCACTCCTCTCTTCAAAACAGACCCAGTCTTCTCATGACATCAATCACAGCGTATGCAAGTAGAAATCCATATGTATGCGTTTCCAGCATACCTCATTGAATCACAATAATAAACCACATGTTATGGACATGTCCAAAGCATTTTCCCTGTGCTTGACTGCCATTAACCCTAGGGGCACAATATTTCTGTTCAGCCTGCCTAACAGAGTCACAAAAGACATTGATTATCACTTGGCACTGGCTTCCATTCATAATGATCGGCTAATGAGTACTGAAAAACATGCGGGGTGTGGAGACTGAATATTGGAGTTGGCAGTAATAAGCTCCAATCCACAGTGTGATTTGATGGTGTGGTGGTGGGCCGTGTGTGTGTGTGTGTGTGTGTGTGTGTGTGTGTGTGTGTGTGTGTGTGTGTGTGTGTGTGTGTGTCCAAGTCCTCCAGCAGAAGAACATCCTGAGTGGATCATAGAGACGTTGCAGCTGGTGAAGACCATCAGTTACATCTCCGTAGAGGTCACTGTATTAACGAAACAGAATCTGATTTGATATAAATCCATGTAGATGTTTTTTTTTCTGCCACAAATTATTTCGTAAATCATATCCAGTCCTAATGTGTATTTTCTTCCCTCTAATTCAGGATCGGTTGTAAAGTGAGCTCATTTGCACAAACACACATTGAGCGTTGCATATAATTTGTTAATTTTGTTGGGCAGCGCCACTGGAATTCAGGTGAGAGAAATCCATTAAGTCGAGCTAATAATAGGTTGGTTATACAACATTTTGAGGTCAGCAATTAAAGCTATTAATGAGAAGGTAAACCTAACGGCTTAGTGATTATCTGTAAACAGTTTTCAGCCCACCATGCAGCATAGTCGCCTGTCTCTGCGTTTCTGTTTCAATCACTCACTGGAAGAAATATGGACTGATGATAAACTAATGGGCTTGGTAAATAAGCAGCTAGGTGTGTTAAATATACAGAAACTACTATGTGTCATTTGTACATACGCCAATGACTATATGTAGGAATTTGTCTTGGAGAACATCCAACTCTTCATCTACATATGGCCTGTGGTTCTAATGAAAGCTATTTCCTACTATTTACACTAGAAAGAAATCCTTTTTGCCATGTTTACTGTCCTCCATTTTAGATGGTTTTAGAACACAGAGCTAGTTTCCTAACATACCGTAGATGAAACATCGTTAATTATCTTAATGTAGTAGAGGACTTTCAGTTAATTTCATTCAAAATAACCATGGCTTGACCCACGAATCCTCTGTAGCGTTGCTGGTATTCAGGTCCTAGCTCTCGGGATGACTTTGGGGCCGAGAACCACATTTTTGCTCGGAATAGGTTTGTGTTCACGTGTGTGTTTGGGTTTATATAAAGTGTACATTGTTTAATTATAACTTCAATCTCACCACTGACATCCCCTTATCCTCTCCTGTACTGGACAGAATTCCTCTCCCAGGGTATTTTAAACACAGTTTCTGACATTATGAGGACACAGTTTTCAAAAACAGCCACAATTATGTATATTAATAAAATGTGCGGATACAGTATAACATTACAATAGAATAAGAGGTTTATGTTTCATGGTTTGGAAATGTTAAAATCTGCAATGCAGTGTAAAATATGAATAAAATTAAACCCCCAAATTAACATTTGGAGATTGTCATACATAAATGTTCAAGCTTTTACCTGAACAAGCAGAGAACATGTTGGTAAAACAGAACATTGATGTTATGAATCTCTGCACACTTTACTAGATTGCTGCCTGTTCACAGAACCTATTCCAGTATATACAGAGATAACAGCATTGTAGCATTCACTGCCTGCTAATCTGCTACTAAAGCCCAAAAAAAATATGGCAAAATGACAAAAGATGGACAGTGTTATTTCACTATAAACAACTCTTTGTGTGTTTACATGTTTCTCACATTGTCATGTCCTGTAACTAATGTTGCAAAAAAAATATTTGTGGATATGAGGAGATCTGGAATACAATTATTACTCCAATCTAAATTTATGAAAGTGATTTCACAACATTGTGTTTATGTAAAATATTGTTCTGCACTGTTATAGTGTATACACAATTGTATGGACAGTATAGTATTTCCTGGTTATATGTACGTGTCAAAAGATATATTTTTGTGTCAGTTCACATTTATAAATTTTACATTCGTGAATTATACAGGTGTGTTAAGATGTATTATATTATCATGTATAACATAAATATATTGTATATTAAAAATATCTTGTTGTAATAACCATTTTGCCAACTTTGTTGGATTTTGCATAACCAAATGAAGAAGTAGAATATTAAATGACAATTTTATACTATTCTCAGCATGAAAGAATTGTATAGACCAAGAGAGACTGTATACCAAAGTTTTAATATTTGTGATTAGCATATAATCCTCTTGATCAATCAGAATATTGGCTGTTCAGGCAGAACCATTTTTGACTAAATTTGAAAGTCACTTCACTCAACATATTTGCAGAGGAATTCTTTAAGTATACAGAAATACATTTTCCTAAAAGAATAGTCTATACAACTTTGTTATTTTAGCTCCCCCAACATTTCATTATTTTCCATTTTTTACATTGTATGCAATGGATATCTTCTGGTGGCCTATCAAAAGCAGACAAGAAAAATAGAGTTCGATAGGGAAAGGAATAAGGAAGCACGAGAGAGAGAGAGAGCGAGTTGAGAGAGAGTTGAGAGTGAACTGTATTGGGACCGACTCTAAGAGTTTCCAGATTCCCTACAGTACGAAACACGACTTGACAACATGCATCTGCCAGCAAAGACTCACACTGACTTCCAGACAATGGGGAATGAGAGGGTAGCCCTGTCACACAGATTTTACTCTTCCTATTTTCACGTTAAACGCTGTATGAAAGCTGGCCACAGCCAGTAAAGGTTAAAAAGCAACATCACCTAAGTTTGCATTATTAATCCTCCACATCGTCACTACCATGTTGGCTTTTGCCTGGGTCTCCGTTGAGTCTGAGAGATCACACCATCCGCAAGGATGCAGACGCAGACTCTGTTCCTGCCATTAACCAAAGGTAACACAGATCACATCACTACGACACATCCTAATTTACAATAATTAAATCCTCATTTGTGTCCTCTGTATCCCCTTGAAATATTAATGTGCAGGTTAGAGTTGCACAGTTGAACGAGAGGCTATCATTATTACTGCCAATTTCTCCACCACTTTCTACAACGCGGCACAGATGTGGACACGGTTAAAAGCAGATTAAAATTGACACTAATTATAAAGAAGACTTGTGTTATATAACTTGAATGCTCAGGTGAAATCCCACACGATCCTGGGCAGGGACAGATCCTGTCACTTTTGTTTAGTGGCTGACTTACAGAAAGACGGAGCTCTCGCTCTGACTTTCTCGCTTTTTCTCTTTCATTCTTTTTCTGTCTGTCTTTCTTTCTCTCCCCCTTCTCTGTTTTCCTATGTCTCTCCCTCTCTCCCTCTTCCTCTCTTTACTTGCCTGTCCGTTGTATGCCGAGGCCCGCTGCCAAATTGGCTTCCGATTCAGACGCAGCTACATCCTTTTTGTCATTTAATTGAAGTGCTAATGAATTCGGGTGGCTGTGATTGCTACAGTCGCGCAAACAGCACAAGTGCTTTGAGAGTGATGGAGACGTGGGCCCACGGAGGCCTGGAGACATACGAGGGGTTAACCATGTAACCTTTTCTCTTTAACCACACTCTCCGGCCTCCGCTTCAGACCCCAAAACCACACAGCTTTGTTCTCTTGTGGATCTGCATTTATTTCCCATCTCTCCCGGGGACCCTAGGGGACCGCTCGGGAAAAACTCTGCTAATGTCCAAATCTGGAGGTAAAGCTGGCACACATTAAGGGTTTGGAGTACACAGAATTAACCTGGTCAACCTGCCTCCTTAGAAGAGACGCACCCCTGAGACAGCCTACATGAGGAACAACACAACAGGAAGGATAGAAACAGAGAGACAATTACAACAACTCACTCCTCTCTATGTAAAACAGGCCAATGATCCCATTGAAGATCAGAGTGGTTGGATGAATGAAAATAAGGCAACAATGTGATCAATACATCTTTATTTGCTTCAGGCATGAATGGACATTAGTGTCTAATTATAGAGAGTTACTCTTACCTTTGAAACATGGTGTACTGTGGGCACAAACTACTGTCCTGTCATGTCCGTGTTTGTGGGTACCTAATATGATGCCTCATGTATTCCCAAACGTCTAGGTACGTACCTTAACACATCCTCTTCTTTTCCTTTCGTCGGACCAGTAAAATACCTGTTGGAATTAATGTTTTAAGAAGTTCATGTTAGTGAACAACAGTAAAGTGTTGATTTGTTTTCTTCTACTTTTCTTTGTGTTTTACCCGACTTTCCCCGGGCCTCCTGCACGAGGCGGCGCAAAAATGGCATAGCGCTGCCCAGGTTTTGGGTTAGATAAATCAGATTATCCATCCTACCACGTCACTCTCGAGCGATTCCTTGTGTTCAGATCGGGTGGCTTTAAATTCAATCGTGGAAATATAATCACCACATAATCTTTCCTTCGCATGATCTGACTAAAGGCTTCCATCTTGGGTGAACAGTGCGAAAAAGAATCGGCAGCTCGGGCGACATGTGGTTGGATGAACCATGTGCGCGCCCCTCGTCATCCCACAGATCTGTACAAGGAGTTGTGGAGCTGCTGACAAGTCAGGATTAGAGAGGGAATAGGGAAGGGAGGAAAAATTTGTAAAAATCACAAAATGTTTTATAAAAATAAAATTTTGTGGTCTAAACAGATACATTGTTTCTTGTGTCCACATTCAGATCCATACAAGGCAATGATGCTTGGCAGGCAGGCAGGCAGGCAGAGGGCAGCTCTCAAATGAAAGCATGCAGTTATGAGGAAAGCATGATATGACATTTTTCAATTCCTCCTAGTCCTAATGAAAATGTATTTTAATTTAGTTGTTCAGATTGTATGACTTCAGTAGCATTTAATAGGGATGAAACAGTAAATCTGAAAACAATGAGTGTGTCGCAGTAATAGAATTGAAATTATAACTTTGTAGGAATTCCTGGCAAAAAAATCTGCTTCAGAATGATCTAGCCATAACATAATCTAGTCATAACTAATGATTATTGCAAACAAAGAATTCCTAAAAAAAATAGTGCACGTTACAGATGCTTAGTAATCATTGTATGATCCAGATTTTTCATAAAACTTTATTTGTTATTATTATTGGATACCCAGGCTATACCAGGCTATACATGCTTTATAGATTATAGGTAACATTTCAATTAACTATGTACTATCACTCACCCTGTCTTTAAACATTATCCTGTCCCTAACCCTAACCATTTCTCTAGCTCTTTCCCTAACCCTAATTCTTAACCTAAATCTAAACTTAACAAACATCAAATTTCTTTTTGGATTTTTGTTTATGTTTTGTATATAGTAGAGCAGTAATCTTTACTATCTAAATACAATGTAATGGACAGTTTTCCAAGAGGTGTGGAGATGTATTGCTAGTCAGGTACTTGGTTTTCTACAAGTGATATGCTAAGTGATCAAGGATAAATTTCTAAGATCTCAGCACTGGAACAAGCTGTTTAAAATTGACATGATATGAAATAAAAATGAATAATTATAAGCATGTTCCATATTAGTGCCAATCTCTAATGTAAAGAGATCAGGGCAAGATATGGGCGAGATGAAGAATGCATATTAAAGAGGATAATGAGTCTGAATGTCCTAAGTCATACATCAGACACAGTACTTTCCAACAATGGATGTTTGCGCATGAACCCAATGATCACAGATCTGAGAACACTCAACACTGTACGTTGTGACAGAGGATGGATCACTCATTTTAACATGTGTAAGACAAACATCTGTGAAACAATGTCTGACCCAGAGCTGGTGATGGCATATTTAGCCATGTTAATGAGCCAGTAATTAATTTCACATTTAAAAGAGGAGAGGAGATGGATGGAGCAATTTAGAGGTCTATTAGTTGTGGAGGATGGAGGGATGAAGGAAAGCCCAGAGTAAAAGGAGACAAAGTGCCAACATTAAGAGGGTAAATGTTAAGGACCACTTCATGTCACTATACTGGCAAAAGTGTTATGTTGATGTACATTTTATATCAGTGATAAACATTGGTTAAAATCATTGGTGGGGACCTGTTGGAATTATCTGTATTTCTGCATAATTTGGAAATGCAGGTTCATCTTCAATTAAGTCACACTGAAACTTTACAGTTTACGAAGGAATAAACATTTGTCCTTCCGCTGTCTTTCCAGACATTCCACTGTCTTTCCAGACATTCCACTGTCTTTCCAGACATTCCGGTGTCTTTCCAGACATTGTCTTTCTGTCTGTCCATCCACGATTGTATCTGTCAACATCAGCCATGTAGATGTTTGTTTTTCTCTGTCTCTGTTTCTTCTGCTCAACTCGCAGACAAAGCCACTCGCAATGCTTTGTTTCTCTCACCGAGGCCACGACAGGACAACAAGGGCGGAAACGTCAGGACGGGTCTCTACCTCCGTCCTCTGTGTTGGGACGGGCAGTGAGAGGGGAGGGCAGCCATTAAACATGACATTTTAATGTCTCTGTGTCCTCATGTGATTGATCCCCACCCCGGGCTGTCACAACCCTCACCTACAGTACACCAGCCACAGAGAAAGAGAGAGCGAGAGGACATGAGTAGAGAAAAAGAAGCATGAGGAAGAAAGAAGTGAAGAACAAGAGGAAGAGAGACACGAGGTGTAACCGTAGGCTGTGAGGGCAGTGGATGTGACGGAAAAACACTCCACTAATTCCCACGGCCACTCGGCAGCCATTTCTCCTTTTCTGATTTCCAGAGGCATAAAAGAAGATGGTGGGAGTGTCACTGCATCTTTCCACCCAACGCCAGCCAGGCTTTATTTATTCATAGTCATACCATAGTCCCATGACATGCACTAACGCAGCCCGTTATACCACATTCTGTCTGTCTGCCTGCCTGTATGTCTGTCTGTGTGAATCCAAAATGGGACCCTATAGATTACATACTGTAGAGCACTAGTGTTGAATAGGAACCTATAGGAAACTATGTATCAAAGAGGGTGCAGTCTATTATTGACTTGTTTATGACTGACACTGTTCTCAGGAAAACCACCCATTGAGAAAAGCACAGACACTGATACTAGTGCACTTCTTCATCTATGGGGCCCTATGCAATATAAAGGGAATAGGGTGCCATTTGGGACACATATACAGAAGCGTGTATTCTTATTGGATGGATTTCTTTGTTAGTATGCTGACACATACAATATAAGCCAACCGTTCACTGCATCTGACCTGCTGGTAATCAAACCATTAAATCAAAGTTAGTCACAAATACAGACATAAGCGGGCACCAAGACACTGAGACGCGAACAAACGCACACCGGTGCACAAAAACAACCCACTTTCCAGTGTGTAAGCGGGCCACACAATGATACAATGACGTGATGTGAGAGGTCAAATCAGTGATCAGTTTTTCGGCTTTATCCCGAAGCACTCGCTCTGTGTCTAAGTGAGGATCGTCAACTCCTCGCCTCTTTGTGCACTCGCCTGAACGCTGGGGAATCGTAGGAGATCGCCTGCGTTTGTCCCACCCGAGACACGCACAGCTGTCAGATAAAAATCAATTGAATTTTAAAGGGCCTTAAAGTAAATATTTAATTCTTGCCTTGGGAACCAATTAACTGAAGCATGTGAACTTGGAGGCAGTGGTTGGACTGGATGTTGTACTGGTGTGCTGGATAGAGCCAGCTGGTGAGGATCATGTAGGGAGGCTTACAAAATAGATGCAAATCATTGGTGAGAACCCTCGGTTTCAATTACCTATTGATGTTTTAAAGATGATCCAAAGTCTCCCTGGCAGACGAGTACTGGGGGAGAGCCAGCGAAGGTGTGCTGTAAGCTTGCGCGTTGCCTGCTAGCGTGTTTACATTGCACGTTGTTGCTATTTGCTTTGTTGCTGATGCAATTCTCCTGGGTCACTGGGAGCAGACGTTTTTGAGCATGCTCAGATTGGGGTGTCTGTTTGTTTTATTGCATTTGTGTGTTTGTTTGTAAGTGTATGAGGGAATTTTTTTATACGAGTCTAGCGTCCTTGTTAAGGGTGGAGCCAGGAAGAACCAGACATGATGAACAATAGTTTTAATTCTGTCTGTAGCATTTATTTTAAATAGTAGTCCTAAATATAACACCGTTTTACAGAAATGAAGGAAATGTAAAAAATATGTCATGCCTGTTTGTGCTTGAAAACATTGTGTGCATGTTTATGTATTAATTTTGTTTGTTAGAACCAAGAACACACTGTAAAATCTGAAATGATACTCAGCTACTGCAAAGTGAAGAGACTTCTTTGTAGTAATTTACGGTCGTCAAGCTCAGAGCATCTGTTCATGTCATATCCCCTGGCCCAGTACTGCACACACACACACACACACACACACACACACACACACACACACACACACACACACACACACACA
>JACXGM010010182.1:0-26596 GCA_016801145.1 Umbra pygmaea | reverse complement strand
GTTTTATCAAGGGCAGGATCAATGCAGCTAGCTATCAGGAGATTTTGGAGCATTTCATGCTTCCATCTGCTGAAAAGCTTCATGGAGATGAAGATTTCATTTTTCAGCACGACCTGGCACCTGCTCACAGTGCCAAAACCACTGGTAAATGGTTTACTGACCATGGTATTACTGTGCTCAATTGGCCTGCCAACTCTCCGGACCTAAACCCCATAGAGAATCTGTGGGATATTGTGAAGAGGAAGTTGAGAGACGCAAGACCCAACACTCTGGATGAGCTTAAGGACGCTATCGAAGCATCCTGGGCCTCCATCACACCTCAGCAGTGTCACAGGCTGATTGCTTCCATGCCACGCTGCATTGAAGCAGTCATTTCTGCAAAAGGATTCCCGACCAAGTATTGAGTGCATAACTGAACATAATTATTTGAAGGTTGACTTTTCTTTTTTTTGTATTACAAACACTTCTTTTATTGGTCAGACGAAATATGCTAATTCTTTGAGATAGGAATTTTGGGTTTTCATTAGCTGTTTGCCAAAGTCATCAGTATTAAAACAATAAATGACCTGAACTATTTCAGTTTTAAAATTAAAATACTTCACATGGCCTAAAGAAAATATACAATAGACCAAAACTCTTGAGTTTTCTATTAAGTGTCCTCAAAACAACTTTTTTTGTTTTGTGCAAAAAAAAGTTCAGATCACTTTTGCAGTGCAATGCAAAACAAATTAAGAAGTATTATCTTAATATAATGTTAGAGTATTCTCTTACTACTCAGAGTTTACTATCTGGGTTTTATTTTACAAAGTAATGATTGTAGCGCAGTAGGAGTAGTTTCTCAAAATGCTGGTCTGTGAGACAGATTATTTTGGGGTGAGGATGAGACTTCAAATACTAAACAGCCACTCAACTGGCGCACTGGAAGGTGTTGCTGTGTTGGCTAAGAAGATTTTCAAAATCCTGGGGAAATCATGTAAATTTCCCATATCAGCGGAATTCAGGTATTCACAAATCTCCATGTCCACTGCAATTGCTCGTTCATCATGTTGATTCTCTTCTCAGGAAATGTGAAGAAGTCATTAAAATGTAAGTAGAACTAAACTTGAATGCCCTCCACTTTTGTATTGAACTGGATGATGACATCACTGTTTTTTCTAGAGCTGCTTTACAACTATATTTTAACTAATTTCGTAAATAATGAACTACACAGTTACCGAACCAAACTAAATAAACAATAAACTGATTTGAACTGAATAATTACTTTTTACTGTTTTCTGTTCAGAGCTGCATTATAGCTTAAATGTATTCTGTTTGCATGATTGAATTGTTATTTTCATGTTGTCACTGTTTAGCTGCTTTAAAACAATCTATATTATATATAATATAAAAAACTGACTTGACTCTACATAAAATAAAACTAAAATGATAATAAGACAATATTGAACAGATTTACCTGAACTATGAGGTCTGGGAGGTCAATCATGTTAGAGGCCCACTTTCTGTTACAAGGTTTTGGTCATGAGGGTTTCAAGGGTGCCATAGAAACAGTCATCTACACTTTGAAGTATATCTAATGCCATACAGACAGGCTTCAGAAACAAGATATATTCTTTAAGGAACTTGTAATGCATTTGATGTATTGACGAGTGCATATCCAGACGAGTGCAAAGTTGATTGAGGTCTACTAAGGGAATGTCTGTGACTGCTAAGTGCATCATGAATTGAGTTCCACCTTGTAGTTGAAGGAACCAACAACTTTTGACCACAAGGCTGAACACTTTCCAGTTGCACTCCTATACACTGCTTTGCAATCTGCCTTTGCTGTCACACATTTAACTACGTCGTTTGAGCATATAAAGTTAAGGGTGTGGGATGCACATCGGTGACATGGAGTGAGAACATACCTTTCGCTGGTCTCATTGCCATCCTGTAAAACTTCGTGCAAGTCTGTAGAAAGATTACCTCATCTTCAATATTCATCAGCAGTTCATTCATCAATTCGGAATGCTTTTACAAAGTGGGGTCAGGTGCGCTGCCAAAAAGATTGCAGCTTTTTGGCGATGCAGAGTAGCAGGATCAATCCAGTGTACAGTAATGCCTAGAAAACTTTGATTCTGAGCAGTCCATAGATCTGCAGTAGCGGAAACATATTCCTGGGCCCGTATTGATCAAGCTTCTCAAAGTGCCGTTTTAGTCTTAAGTGCTGAAAATTGACAAAATGTACTCCACTCTCAAATTAAGTATGTGGGGTTGCCAACTCTCACGCATCTGGCGTGACTCTGACACTTTCAGAATGAAAAAAATATGCGTTTCCATTCAATTAGCAGTTTTTTTTTGCATAAATCTTGGTTTATACTAAGTAAACAAGGACTGACATTTTTAAAATTAGGGTTCGGGTTAAAAAAGTGTTCTCCGCGCGCGCACTGAAATTTTACAGAGTCTCACGCCAGCCAAACTTCCAACGTTGGCAACCCTGAGTATAAAAGCAAGTTATCAAATTTCTCAAAGCTAAGAATCACTTTTAATCTCCCAGCTATTTGAACCGCTCGAGAGATCACTCAAGTGGTTAGGAGTTGCCAGTAGGGAATTGTGATGACACTGAGACAGAGACGTGCGTGAATCTTTTAGAAGAGGAAGAATGTTTTTTAATTGTTTGACGTTGCACCATTAATTAAAAAACATTATTAATAAAAACGGACAGTGCAAGCATCAACTTTGTCAGCGACTGAGTAAGGGACGTCATTTCACCAGTGACTTTACGCAGCAACGCTTTTTCAGATGCAATGCTGATGATTTGGGCCTTCACCATCAATAAGCCGAGTTGTCATGGAAACATTTATGGCACTTACAGCTCCACACTTGGAACATTTCTTTGACTTCCCAACAACACCCTGCATAATCCAACAGAAGCAAACACAATTCATGCAAATAGCCGGATTCCCAAGGGTAGGCACAATGAATGGCACTCATATAAAGATAATTGCTCCCAGCGTCAACAACAATCTTTATATGAAAAGGAGGAGGTGCAACACAGTGGTGTAGGCACGGGTGTGCCAGGCTGTGCTTGTGCCACCCAAAGAGGCAGCTGGCACACCCAGAAATTAGATGCATAATGCACTTTTTGTAATAGCCTTGGCAAAAAAATATTATTAAACCTAGTCTATTATGGTCTAATTATAATATTTGTTCATTTTAAATAAATTCTTATTTTTTTCGTTAAAAAACAACATCTAGATCCACGCCTACACATTTAAATGTATGTGCAAAAATTGCCGTTAACGTGACCCCAGCGAATATCATGGGAGACTAGCAGTGTAGTAGAGACTAGCAGTGTAGGCCAACACATTCAGCAGCTAATCTTGATCTGTATGTGCCAGTGCAGTGCGATACATCAAAATTGTGCACTTACAGGTACAGACTTTATGCATAGTGTTGCGTTTGTTTGTGAAAGGTATTTGGATGTATAGTCTGTTTGATACGGATCAACATCAATGTATCCCCTTTCTCTGTAGAGACCATATATCAAGAACATTTACTATTCCTACAGAACTTGTTAAACAATCAGTATTGTAACAATTAATTTACACACCCTGTACATTTTTTATTTGCTCCCATGACCGTTTAACACTGTCAGGGTTGCAAATTAAAGAATACAATAAATAAAATTGTTATACAACATCAGCATGAAGCATGCCCGGGCGGCACGAGGGGGCAAAAGGGGGCAATGCCCCCTCAGTTAGAATATTTTGCCCCCTCAGTTTTAATTCCAGTATGTGTCCTACAAATCCCTCCACAGGCCTAGCTGCGATTTGTTGCATTGATTATTACGCTGTGCCGCTGCACAGGAATCAAAACCAGCAGGTTAACATAAAAAAGTCACACATTGGTAAAAATCATACGTAGATTGGCCTTCACACAATAGAAAGGCGGGCTCATTTTGAAATGGATGATTACGTTCAAATCAGCCGCGGTCGGTGAATCTTAATTGGGGAGGACGGGCTCGTATTACGCTCAGAACCGGAGTAAATGGAATGTGTGCAAATCAAAAAAACAATTGGTTTTGTTCGTTGCGCACCATTCCATTCACTCCGGTGCTGAGCGTAATACGAGCCCGTCCTCCCCAATTAAGATCCACCGACCGCGGCTGGTTCAAATGTAGCCTAGTAGTAGATTGTTTCCCCCGGAAAGAAGTTTCACAGCTCAATTATGGATGTTAGAAAGTGGTTTTGCACATCCTTAACTCAAAGTGGCACAGAAATGGAGATGCCAGCCACAGAGGCTGCCTTGCCAACATTGCCGGTTACACCGGGACATTCGACCGCCGATGCCACTCGGCCTAGCTGCAGCAGAGGAAAACTGTCTTGCCGCGCCTTGCAGGTTTGTGTGCTTGACAAACTTTTCTGAATCCGGTAAGAAATATCAGCATTGTCAGTTTGAATTATTGTGTATTTTGCAAGCTTTTGGAAATGGTGGAAAATGACATCTCGTATCTAGATCGCAATTGTTAGGTTTAGTGAAGCCAGGTAATGAAAGGAAATCTAGGGCATGTTGATGCCACAATGTCCATAGTCTTTGTGCCTGTTCTGTGTCACTTCATGGTGGTTTCTCCCTTATGTGTTTTGTTTTGGTTTTGTTTTCCCGCTCTTTGTGTCACATGATCCCATCACATGTTTTTGTCAGCCTATCAGTTCTGCTGTTTAGTCCACACCTGCACCTCCTTCCCTCGTTAGTATGGTATTTAGTTCTGTCTGATTGGTTGTTCAGTGTGGTTCATTGTTCTTGTGGTTGTTCTTATGTTCAGTTCAAATGTTTAAAGTAGTTGTATCTTGTGTTATAGTTCTTTGTGCTATGTTTAGACAGTCTGTTCATGTGTTTAGTGTTGTGATTAACTGTTCATGTCATGTGTTTCATGTTTTATACATTGGTTAGTCTTTGGTCCTCATTTTGTTCTATGTTTCTGTTCTTGTCCAGTTCCTCCTTGTGGTTTGAAAATAAATATATGTTTAGTGCAGACGCACCTGCCTCCTATTCTATTGGAACGTTGACAGTTGAACATAGCTTCGTAGTATAGGCCTTTGTTATGTAGAGAAAAATCGATGTGGCACACCAAGTTTTTTAGATGCACACCCAAATATTTTTTTCTGGCTTCG
The DNA here is from genome assembly GCA_016801145.1 of Umbra pygmaea. Lineage (NCBI taxonomy): Eukaryota > Metazoa > Chordata > Actinopteri > Esociformes > Umbridae > Umbra > Umbra pygmaea. The sequence continues at coordinate 21,446 of JACXGM010010182.1, read as the reverse complement.
CTACTGGTGCAACATCATCAACACACACGTTGAGTTTGATGCAGACTACAACATTTTGGATATGGTACCCAAATGGCCTGAGTCTACCCATGACGCGCAGATATTGAATGTACGTGGCCTGAAGCAACTGTTAGAAAGGCACTTTCTGCCACCGGAGTGTCATCTAATAGGAGATAAAGCATACCCTTTTAAGCTGGTGGCTGCTCACTCCTCTCTATATGCCACTGCAGAAGCCCAAATGAACTACAACAGGTAGCATATTTTGTAAGCTGTTCATACACAATTGTTTCATAGTTTATTAATAGAACACTGTATCCTAATATAGGTGATAAGTAAGGTTTCAATGTTGTATTCCTTCACAGGGCACATCGTATCACACAATGTGTGGTGGAGAGGGATTGGCCAGCAAATTCCACATTCTACACTAGCATGCATTAGTGTTTCTTTGTTCCTCCAGTTCGGTTTTCTTTTGGAATCCATGATGGCTATGATTACATCATTAACTCTAGGCTATATATAGGCAGGTCAGTTCAGAGCGCACTGGTTTGAAATATGAAATTGAGAAATATTTGGAAACCTTTTTAGATTTTTTAATTTACAATGTTTTTATCATAATGGATTCTCTTGAAAATTCTTTATTGTCAAATGTGTGTTGAATGTCAACTCCTCTTAGGAATGTCACCATTGAATGTGAATTTATCTGAGAATATTTTTAAACAAACAAGTACATCTATTCAGTGATTGGTTCTTGCCTATGTTCTCATCCAAAATCCCTTTTGTAGCACAGCAAATTGTCGTGAATCAGCTCTAAACTGACACCTAATATTTAGTCCTACACTTCACTCAAAGTCAGATTAAGATGTTTGATAACTATCTTTTAAGGGCAGCTTTGAGCCAAGAAGTTCCATACTCTTATGTCAAGTCTTAGCAGTGTTCTTATGAGTGATTCTGAGAAGCTTGATAAATACGGGCCCATGTCGACAAAAGTTTTCTTCAGGTCTGTCTCCATTTCCAGATATGACTTGTCCAAAAAGCTTGTGAAGGTTTTGCGATCGAGCAGCACGTCCCCCGCCTTTTCCCTGTCACATAGATTTTGATGATGATATTACGAAATGTTGGCGATTCCACAGTGGACAGTGGCTGCATCTCCTCAACAATAAAAGCAGCTACCAATTTGTTGAGTTCAGTCAAGCTAATCATTTTACCTGATGGTGAACGTGAACTAAAATCAAGCTTTTGTTGTTTAGCTTGAGGCGGGGTGCAGGTATCATTCGGCTCTCTCTTCCAACTCTGTAGTGTTGTGCTTTGCATGCAGATGTTTTTTTTATTTGAAGTGGTGTTTTTTTGCAGTTGACAAGAGTTTTTCACCGATACATAATTTACACTTATCGATTATTATATCACGATTATTATTTGCGATTTTCAAAATAATGAGAATACTTCCATCGCAGTAATGTAAAGCTCTGGCCAGCCATCTCTGTTTCTGACTAGCGTCTGTTCGCGGCCACGTATGAGTGCGTGATTCTACGTGACTACATTTATTTGAATTATACTGAAAAGTAACTTGTATAACTTTTAGTATTGTATCAAGTAATACAAGTAACTCAAATATTAATGTATATTAATTCCTCTCTGGGAACCATCACCTTAACATGGTGGAGAGGTTTGTGTGTCCCTATGAACCTGAGGGCTGTGTTGTCTGGAGTTTTGTGCTCCTGGTAGAGTCTCCCATGGCAAAGTGGTCTCAGGTGAGGGGCCAGACAAAGAATGGTTCACCAAAAACCCCAATGAAGAAGCGAGGAAGAGGAAGAGAGACCCTGCCCGGAGGAAGCCCGGGGCCCCCATCTGGAGCCAGGCCCGGATGGAGGGCTCGTCAGCGAGCGCCTGGTGGCCGGGTTTGCCACGGAGCCCGGCCGGGCACAGCCCGAAGAAGCAACGTGGCACCTCCCTCTCCATCCCATGGGCCCACCACCTGTAAGAGGAACCGCTGGGGCCGGGTGCGCTGCCAAATGGGTGGTAGTGAAGGTCAGGGGCCTCGACGGACCAGACCTGGGCAGCAGAGGCTGGCTCTGGGGACGTGGACGTGGAATGTCACCTCTCTGTGGGAGAAGGAGCCGGAACTGGTGCGGGAGGTGGAGTGCTACCAATTAGATCTGGTCGGGCTTACAGTCTCGGTTCTGGAACCATTCTCCTGGATAGGGGTTGGACTCTTTTCTTCTCCGGAGTTGTCCAGGGTGGGAGGTGCCGGGGAGAAGTGGGGAGACTCACAAGCCCCCGGCTGAGCGCCGCTATGTTGGAGTTTACCACAGTGGACGAGAGGGTCACCTCCCTGCGCCTGCGGGTTGCTGGGGGGAAAACTTTGACTGTTGTTTGTGCATATGCACCAAACAGGAGTTCAGAGTATTCAGCCTTCTTGGAGACCTTGAATGGAGTCCTGTATGTGGCTCCAGTTGGGGATTCCATAGTTCTGCTGGGGGACTTCAATGCGCACGTGGGCAATGATGGATACACATGGAGAGGCGTGATTGGGAAGAACGGCGTCCCTGATCTAAACCCGAGTGGTTGTTCGTTGTTGGACTTCTGTGCTAGTCATGTATTGTCTATAATGAACACCATGTTCGAACATAGGGATGCTTATAAGTGTACTTGGTACCAGAGCACCCTAGGCCGTAGATCAATGATCAATTTTATAATTGTTTCATCTGATCTGAGGTCATATGTTCCAGACACTCGGGTGAAAGGAGGGGCGGAGCTGTCAACCGATCACCATCTGGTGGTGAGTTGGGTCAGGGGGTGGGGGAAAACTCTGGACAGACTTGGTAAACCCAAACGGGTTGAGCGGGTGATTTGGGAACATCTGGAGGAGGCCCCTGTCCGACCGACTTTCAACTCATGCCTCCAGCTGAGCTTTTCGTGTATCCCTGTGGAGGTTGGGGGCATTAAACCCAAGTGGACAATGTTCAAAACCTCCATTGCTGAAGCTACAGTGAGGAGCTGTGGTCTTAGGGTCTTGGGTGCCTCAAGGGGCGGTAACCCGTGGACACCGTGGTGGACACCGGTGGTCAGGAAAGCCATCCGACTGAAGAAGGAGTCTTTCCGGGATATGTTATCCCGGAGGACTCCAGAGGCAATTACAGGGTACCGAAGGCCCTGAAGGGCTGCATTCTCTGCCGTGAAAGAGGCAAAGCAGCGGGTGTGGGAAAAGTTCAGAGAAGACATGGAGAAGGACTTTCGGTCGGCACCAAAATGCTTCTGGAAAACCATCCGCCACCTCAGAAGGGGAAAGCGTGGAACCATCCAAGCTGTATACAGTAAGGGTGGGACTTTGTTGACCTCAACTAAGGAGGTAATAGGGCGGTGGAAGGAACACTTTGAGGAACTACTGAATCCTACTTCAATGCACTCTATATTAGAGGCAGAGCTTGAGGATGATGGGGGATTGTTGTCAATTTCCCTGGTGGAAGTCACTGAGGTAGTCAAACAACTCCACAGTGGCAAAGCCCCAGGGATTGATGAGATCTGTCCAGAAATGTTGAAAGCTCTGGGTGTGGGGGGGCTGTCTTGGCTGATCTGCCTCTTCAACATTGCATGGAAGTCTGGGACAGTGCCAAAGGAGTGACAGACTGGAGTGGTGGTTCCCCTGTTCAAAAAGGGGTGTCACACTTCTCAGCCTCCCTGGTAAAGTCTACTCTAAGGTGCTGGAAAGGAAGGTTTGGCCGATAGTCGAACCTCAGGTTGAAGAGGAACAATGGGGATTCCGTCCAGGTCGTGGAACAATGGATTAGATCTTTACTCTCGCAAGGATCCTGGAGGGGGCCTGGGAGTATGCCCATCCCGTCTACATGTGTTTTGTGTATTTGGAGAAGGCGTATGACCGGGTTCCCCGGGAGATACTGTGGAAGGTGCTGCGGGAGTATGGTGTGAGGGGGTCCCTTCTTAGGGCCATCCAATCTCTGTATGACCAAAGCGAGAGCTGTGTCCGGGTTCTCGGCAGTAAGTCTGACTCGTTTCATGTGAGGGTTGGTCTCCGCCAGAGCTGCGCGTTGTCACCAATCCTGTTTGTAGTATTTATGGATCTCATCGCTACTTTTTGCAGATATGCAGGCTGGGATGAGGATCAGCACCTCTAAATCTGAGGCCATGGTTCTCAGCAGGAAACCGATGGAGTGCCTACTCCAGGTAGGGAATAAGTCCTTACCCCAAGTGAAGGAGTTCAAATACCTTGGGGTCTTGTTCGTGAGTGAGGGAACAATGAAGAGGGAGATTGGTTGGAGAATTGGCGCAGCGGGGGCAGTATTACACTCATTATATCGCACCGTTTTGACAAAAAGAGAGCTGAGCCAGAAGGCAAAGCTCTCAATCTAATGGGCAGTTTTTGTTCCTACCCTCATTTATGGTCATGAAGGCTGGGTCATGACCAAAAGGAAGAGATCCAGGGTACAAGCGGCCGAAATGGGTTTCCTCAGGAGGGTGGCGGGCGTCTCCCTTAGAGATAGGGTGAGAAGCTCAGTAGTCCGTGAGGATCTCAGAGTAGAGCCGCGTCTCCTTTGCATTGAAAGGAGCCAGTTGAGGTGGTTTGGGCATCTGGTAAGGATGTCCCCTGGGCGCCTCCCTAGGCAGGTGTTCCAGGCACGTCCAGCTGGGAGGAGGCCTCGGGGAAGACCCAGGACAAGGTGGCATAATTATATCTCCAACCTGGCCTGGGAACATTTCAGGATCCCCCAGTCGGAGCTGGTTAATATGGCTTGGGAAAAGAACGTTTGGTGTCCCCTGTTGGAGCTGCTGCCCCTGCTACCCGATCCCGGATAAGCGGACGAAAATGGATGGATGGACATTTATAAAGTAATACATTACTCGTTACTCCATAAAAGTTATATTATTATGTAATGCACGTTACTTGTAACTCTTTACCCTCAACACTGATTATATTATCTAGAGAAGCATTCTTTCTCTATAAGACAAAGTTCTTGTCTGCCACGTATTATTCAGGTCCTTCTAGAAAACAAATATTGAAAAATAGCCAAGCAACAGCTTACTTATGACAAGTGTATACCAGTTTTTTAAAATATATTTCCAGCTTGTATCCTCTGTTATTGAGTCTATTTCAACTCACATATATATCTTTGTCGGAATTGTAGACTTTATGTGTCACGTCCAGCCCGGGGTGGGCTGTTTAAGGGGACTGTTTTGGTTCAGTTGCTCTCCTGTGAGTGTCCTGTCTCTCGTTTGCTCCCTCATGTGTTGTATGTTGGTTCCCCCTAGTGTTCCTTATGTGCCTTACATGTGTTCTGTTATTCCTACTGTGTCATTAGGTTACGTCACTGTCATTATTGTTCCCAGGTGTCTTCTGTTAGCCCTCATTTGTTCAGTATATAGCGTGTGTGTTTCGTGCTTTCCCTTGTCGTTCAAAGTTACTGTTGTGTGTTTCCCTAGATGTATGTGTGTTCTCCATTTAGCCCCTCGTGGCAGTATTTTTTTGATTGAAGTACGGTTGTTATTAAAACACTATTGGTTTGCAAATCCTCCGTGGCTGTCTTCTCTCTTCACTGCAACATACGGATACGTGGCACTATGGCTTCTCTAGGGTGCAAGCAAAAAGCTAGGGGGAAATTGAACCTAAGGTATGTGTGTTTGAGTGGATTATGTGTTAAAAACCCTCTTTTTTATGGTGTCAGTAACTATAGCTAGTTACTAATAACTAAGTAACTAGTAACTAAGTGCTAATTAGTATTTACAAATTAGTAAAAATACTAATTTTTCCACCCCATCCCAGACCTCCACATAATGTTGAAGAGACATGTCAACCAAGACATTTCCTCACCACCTCAATCCTTCAACATTTCTGGATGGATCTCATCAGTCCCCAGGGCTTTGCCAATGTGGAATTGTTTGACTACCTCAGTGACCTCCGCAAGGACATTTTCTTATCTCCTGATGACTCTTCCAGTAATGTGTAGTCCATTGCCAACACTTCTAACGGTGTGGTTATATTAATGCATGTCATGGGAGGATGGATTTTAAGGAACACATCTTTAGCTAGGGCGGAAATTTGCATTGCTTCACCCAACACTGGATGTCTTTATTCATTGTCGCCCAATAGTAGCTTTTCTTCATCATATCCAGAGTACTCTTTTCCCCAAAAAAGCAGCAGGGGGCCCAGTGTCATCCGGTGGCATTGGAGAAGCAGCAAGGGGGCCCTGTGTCGTCCGGCGGCGAAGCAGCAGGGGGCCCTGCGTCAGGCGCTGTGGAGGGCCCAGGAAGCTCTGTTGCAGAAGGGGGCCCAGAGAACTCCAGCGCTGTGTCCATCACTACAGGGTCATCCCCGAACCCAGGTGGTGGAGGTAGTAACAGGCCCTCCAAGTCAGAGCAGGGGCCTCGTCCTGGCGGGCCGGCTGAGCTGGGGCTTCGTCCTGGCGGGCCGGCTGAGCTGGCTTATGCTCCAGGTAATGCACTTCTCCATAACCAGCCAGGGCATGATGGTGATAAGGCAGCATCAGCTTTGGGAAGGAATCCGTGGGTGGTGGAACGTCTGAATATACCCACCATGGTTTAGTGGTGGGTACCCACAGAGCCATAGGGTCCTTTAACAGAGCTGACGCCACCAGCCCTGGCTGTTTCTCCAGAGCAGGCTGCCAGATGGGGGTGTGGACGCTTGTCGCCACCCCTCATAGCCCCCCACAAACAATTCCATGAGGAGACCCCTGTCCTTTTCCCGTACTCCCCTTCATATTCCTCTGAGGAGTACCGGTCTAGGCGTGGTGGCAGGGGCTGGTGTAGAGGCATAGTCCTCTACAGAAAAGGGCCAGTGTGGAGGTGTATAACCATATTTGTCCACAAAGTCCCAGATGGTGGTGATGGGAGCTTGCTCTACAGGTTGCTCTCTCCCCGAGTTGGAAAAAGGGAGAGAATGAACTGTCTGTGTTTCCCCAAGAAATATTCCAATTAGAGCTGGGGAAAAGCTCTGTCCTGTTGTTCCTGCCTTTTTGGGCCTCAAGGTCTCTCCTATGTAACGGTGGAGCATTCTGTCATAGTTCTGGTTGTGTGTGTGTAGAGAGTAGAGATGGGACAGTATGAAATATTCATATCACGATTATAGTGACCAAAGTTATCACGATTATCAATAGTAACGGTTTTGTTAAAATTAGATGGAAATGTAAAAAAATCTGATACACACACTAAAAACCATTCAACAAGTTTTATACTTGGAAATCAACAAACAACAAATACAATTAGCAGCTATAAGCATTTTATTTTACTATAGTCTACCATTTAGTACTAAAGCCTACTATCTGATTTGATATCATTATGAATTCCCCATAAATTGATGACTGATAATGTTGTTAGAATTAAGCAATAGCTTTACCATCTGCTGAAGTAAACAAAAAGGCTAGTTAACAGGATGATTTTTCACCTATTGGCTCTGAATTTGACACTGTTGCAATAGCATATTCATGTAAAACATACATTAAATTAATTGCCAATCATTTGATTTATTGTGATGGCAAACAGAATATCATCAATAAACTATATATACTATAAAAATAGTCCTATTCCTGATATTTGGTAGACTACCATTTGCTGACAGGAATATTTTTTGCCTTATAGGTGTTAACTTACATCGTGGCTTGAATACTGTGCCAGTATACTGTGACTATCTCTGTGGATGGTTCCTATTGGCTGCTGTTTTGAATCTCTCAGATGAAGGAATGAAGTTGACCGTGTGTTAGTGAAGTTTTTTTCGGATGTCGGGAGCGACAGATGTGTAATGAGACTCGCTTGCGTTGGAATGCATTGTCTGACTTTGTTGAGGGAGACCAGCACACATATCGTTTGAATGTTTGGATTTCGTTTTAGAGCAATGTCTTCTAATTATATTTGCAAGTTATTTACAGTGCCTTGTGAAAGTATTCGGCCCCCTTGAACATTTCAACCTTTTGACACATTTCAGGCTTAAAGATATAAAACTGTAATTTTTTGTGAAGAAACAACAACAAGTGGGACACAATGATGATGGGCAGGTGGCCTAGTGGATTGCACTGTGGCCTCACAGCAAGAAGGTTCTGGGTTCGAACCCCGGTCGGCCTGGGCCTTTCTGTGTGGAGATTGCATGTTCTCCCCGTGTCTGCGTGGGTTTCCTCCGGGTGTTCCGGTTTCCCCCACCATCATCAAAAAACATGCAGGTTAGGTTCTCCAGTCAGTGCCCCTGACAAAGGCACTGGCTTAGATCTGGAGTTGGTCCCCGGGCGCTGTAAATGGCTGCCCACTGCTCCCTTGAGGGATGGGTTAAATGCAGAGAATGAATTTCGCTACATGTATGTGTATGTGACAATAAAGTACCTTTGAACCTTTAAAGTGGAACAAAATTTATTGGATATTTCAAACTTTTTTAACAAATAAAAAACGGACAACTTGGGGAGCAAAAAAATATAAACAAGACTCAAACTAAGTTAACTAACAAACAAAGTAAGTGTGTTGCTGTGAACTCATGGAGCTCCCGCAATCACCTGCTATTACTGTAATCTGGCAGCTGTTGCTAACTAAAATGTTGCACAGAGAAAGTGTTTATGGCTTCTTTGGACAAAATACAATGGAACAAAAATAGCATGACTGCCGGAATTGTTTAAGACCTTAGAAAATAAGATTTAAGACTTAAAGACAGTTTTAAGGATCTGCAGACACTAATCACATTCAATATTTTATGTCCCTGAAATTATTTCTGTGGTAAAAATAAAAATATGTGTAATAAGTTTACTATGAATTAATACAATACATTATCCCTAAAATGTCACCCTTAATATTTTGAACATGTTCGTTCGTCTTGGCTCAAAACTACTTGCTGTTAAACTTATCATCCGGATACATTGCATTAATTAAAAGTGAGATAATTAAATATTTAATCTCGAATCAATATTGTTTGTCCAATTATTTGCCCAACTTCGTACAGTGGCTGGTTGTCACGAGGATGACAGATTTGACGTGTTTCCCCCTTTTGCAGCAACTTTCCTCTGCAGACAGGGTGCCCATCCTCGATTAAAGCCCTCTGGACGCATGTAATAGCCAAAATATAACCACATCTCAGATTTTGTCGTCTTGGATGGCTGAAAAATCTCCCGAGCACTGTCACTGCCTTCCGTCTTGACTTCTCGAGCAAAAAACAGCGCTGCATGCGCGCACCTGCGTCAGACTGCCTGGACAGGATTTACCGTGAGTTTTCAAAATCACGGTAATCAAAGACGGTTTTAATGAAAATTTAATTTTAAATGGTAATACCGTACTGACATTTTATTGTGGTTTACCGTGAAACCGGTAATCGTCCCGTCCCTAGTAGAGAGGGAGGCTCAAACAGGCAGTATGTGGCAGATAGTGCTTGTTTATTCATTGCACGTTGAGACATCGAAGGCATAATATGGGGCATGAAAGGAGCGCTCCTAACAGACTTCCTAATCCTTGTACTCTCTCAGTGGAACGGATACTGAAATGAAAGCCTGAGTAATACTGCTAATGCCTAACCATAGCACACTAACAGAAGTAGCAACACACCGGTTGTAGCTCTTGGATATCTTTTCAAAAACGTAGACAATGGAATACAAATATATATATTCCTGATACCCTCAGGGGAGCGGCATACAAAACAACACAGATAAAGCTTGACTTTTGTGGGGTATTATCTCCAACAATGCTCCACGTATCTTCCTGGTTCCGGAGCTGCTTATATGAGGGACTCTGATAAAGCTAACAAGAGCCAGTTGTTTGTAATTCCCAAACTGGACCTTCTACTCGTTTCCAGCCCTCTCTAGCCCCTACTATATCTCCCAGCAGCCTTGGCCAGGAAGAGGCATGGTTGACGCCAAAGGGGACTTGTTTCAAAATAAAAAAAACAACACAACCACCATGCAATGCAATGAAGAATATAGGATAGATATAAATAAGAAATAAACAAATAAGAACTAGACAAATAAATGAATGTGTGCATACTTAATCTATGTATGCCAGCTCACTCTGGGCTGAACGTGACTGTTAGATATTGTCAATCAATCTCACTGATTAAACAACTTTTATTTATATTGACTCTATTTGGAAGACACTTTGTTTACATAAAGACACTTCTTCATTACAGCAGAGTACACAGGGCCAATGCCACAGCTGACAGTACAATATGTCAGACAATTATCATTAATAAACGATCCACTGCCCAGGCTTTTATTTATTTTGATAACAAATGAAAAAAACCATTTTCACCAATGTTAAATTCCCCTTCATTTATTATGTAAATTATGTCACAGTAGACTAGAACTAATGTTCTAATATATATATATAGAAGTCTTTTGAAATGGGCAAAATAGCAAAATATATATTTAAAACAAAAAGTAGCTTATTTGGTCAATATCTGTATATAGTTGACAAATCACTGAGAATATATTGTTTAATAGTGTTAGCATATACATTTCAGTTGTATCTCTCAAAAAAAGAAACATTTACAGTAGGAAAATACACATACATGTAAGAGGGGGAAGATCATTTGCTCTTATTACGCCCATCACAAAATGGGCTGGTGCATCATGAAGCCCTGGGCTGAAAATGTGTCCCGCTCTGGCATCTGACTAGTGTCAGAAACATGTTTTAATCTCAAGGTGAAAGCTCTGTTGTTCTGTTTGTGAGCTTGACAGATACACCTACTTGCTCTTCCATCCTTCTGGAACATTTCCTGCGAATAAGAATATGTTATTAATCACCTTACCTGATTAAATGATTCATTTGATTTTATTACATAAATATTTCTTGTTTAGAGAGGTGTTAATCGTATGAATGCTCCTTTGCCTGCATAATTGCTTGCCAAAGAATGTTCAGTATGAGAAGAAGGGTGTGAAAAGAAGAAAAATGAAAACAAAGTTGCTCAAGTGGAAATGAAACTCTGATGGAAGGGATTAATGTGCACCTGGGGTTTCTGCATTATTTACTTTGTCATTTCTATTTACTTAAGCAGAAAAATCAGGTGAAGCACATCGACATTGTTGTCATTCTATTTAATGTACCCTTCCAAAATAAGGGATCATACGTTACGGAAGAGATCATATTTTCTGTCAATCATTCTACAATTGCAGATCTGTTTTAACTAAGAACAATAATTTTGTTTCAAGGAGTGGTACATTCGTGTTAAGACAAATATACTGTATAATCATAAATTAACTCTATTATATCTAACCTCATAAGAGGTAGAACATTTACAGTGGGGAAAAAAAGTATTTAGTCAGCCACCAATTGTGCAAGTTCTCCCACTTAAAAAGATGAGAGAAGCCTGTAAATTTTATCATAGACTTCAACTATGAGAGACAAAATAAGAAAAAGAAAAAACAGAAAATCACATTGTAGGATTCTTTATGATTTTTTTGGTAAATCATGGTGGAAAATAAGTATTTTGTCAATAACAAAAGTTAATCTCAATATTTTGTTATATACCCTTTGTTGGCAATGACAGAGGTCAAACATTTTCTGTAAGTCTTCACAAGGTTTTCACACACTTTTGCTGGTATTTTGGCCCATTCCTACATGCAGATCTCCTCTAGAGCAGTGAGGTTTTTGGGCTGTTGCTGGGCAACACGGACATTCAACACCCTCCAAAGACTTTCTATGGGGTTGAGATCTGGTGACTGGCTAGGCCACTCCAGGACCTTGAAATACTTCTTACGAAGCCACTCCTTCGTTGCCCGGGCGGTGTGTTTGGGATCATTGTCATGCTGAAAGACCCAGCCATGTTACATCTTCAATGCCCTTGCTGATGGAAGGAGGTTTTCACTCAAAATCTCATGATACATGGCCCTATTAATTCTTTCCTTTACATGGATCAGTCGTCCTGGTTGCTTTGCAGAAAAACAGGCCCAAAGCATGATGTTTACACCTCCATGCTTCACAGTAGGTATGTTGTTCTTTAGATGTAACTCAGCATTCTTTCTCCTCCAAACACGACAAGTTGAGTTTTTACCAAAAAGTACATCTGGATCATCCAAATGCTCTCAGACGGGCCTGGACATGTACTGGCTTAAGCAGGGGGACACATCTGGCATTGAAGGATTTGAGTCCCTGGCGGCATAGTGTGGTACTGATGGTAGCCTTTGTTACTTTGGTCCCAGCTCTCTGCAGGTCATTCACTAGGTCCCCCTAGTGATTCTGGGATTTTTGCTCACGGTTCTTGTGATAATTTTGACCCCACAGGGTGAGATCTTGCGTGGAGCCCCGGATCGTGGGAGATTATCAGTGGTCTTGTATGTTGTACATTTTCTTATAATTGCTCCCACAGTTGATTTCTTCACAACAAGCTGCTTAACTGTTGCAGATTCAGTCTTCCCAGCCTGGTGCATTTCTACAATTTAGTTTCTGATGTCCTTTGACAGCTCTTTGGTCTTGGCCATAGTGGAGTTTGAACTGTGACTGTTTGAGGTTGTGGACAGGTGTCTTTTATACTGACATGGGTGTCAGTTTGGTTTGAAATGTGTTGGGGACAAAGACGTTGTCGGAAGTGGATTTTCAGAAAAGCTGGGTACATTGAATGACGTATAATTTTTCTCTTTCATGCATGTCATGTTTTTAAAGATGCTCTCCTGTAGCTTACTAATGTAAATGAATAAAAATGTATACAAAACTGTGATATGTCAAACACATTTTATGAAGAACTTGAAGAAAGCTTGAGTTTTCAAAAAGCATTGGACATACAGTATGACTCACTATGCTCTGCTTTCCACGATGTATGATGTTGACAATGTTACATGACATGACATCAGACTCAGAGAGAGAAGGTACGAAAGGAAAATAGGCCTGGCTTACCAGACTACGTGTTGAAGTTCAGTGGGCAAATGTGTGGCTATGCTTTTTGCTAATATTTTGATTTAATTCCCAGTACAATTGACCATATTTACCATATCTACACACAACACAACTTCTGCAAGTTTCACTACAAATTTTATTTTTGCCAAAATTGAAAAAGCAAAAATGTGTCGCACAGATGAACGCTCTATCATACCATGAGCTGAGTGCTCTCAATTCACAAGTTGGCCAAAAGTAATTGCAGGAGAAGATTTAAAACAGCCGATTACTTGTGTGAAAATGCACAAGACCTAGCCACAATACCAGCAAATCTTAAGTAATAAACATATTGCGTTTTCAGTGGTCTGTAGATTAATGCTGTGTTGTGTACAACGACATCCATTTGTTCCACAGGTTATTACTTTGATATGTTATAGTCCATGACACTAGCAACCTGATATGGTGCTTTTTACTGTATGCAGACTAAAATGACTTGCTTGTCTACTATGATACCTCGGCTCATCCCGGACAAAGTGTAGCTAGCCTATAGAAATGACCATATGATGCATCGCTCCCTGTCTATGCCAAAGCTATTAGCTCATTTGAAAAATAAAAAATTAACTTAGGTGCCGAAAAGTGATATCTACAGTCATAACATTAAAAAAAAAGAAGTGCGATAGTCGATAGACAAAGAAAGAGAGAAGTAGGCTCTGCATCATGTAAAAAATCAGAGCTTTTTTTAGAGCCAAGCAGGCATGTACAGTAAGTGACACTATCTTATTATCGGCTAAATGAAAATGAATAACCCAACCTGTCACTTTGACATATAAGGTTATTAGCTAGCTAGCAGTTACCAGCAGCACACACTGTTTGCTAGCATGCTTAAAAAAATTGTTTGAATCCAATGAATTTGGATTTTGGGGAATGGCCACTAGATGTCCGTAAATCACCCATATGATCAGAGCTGTATAATTTTACCATACCATCAACACACTTGAAACCCATCTTGTTTAAAAAAACAATGATTTTATATTAATTATCACATTTACGTTTTGGAGAAAATAAGAGATTTTACAAGAACTGTTGTAGACTGTTGAACATACACCACATAAAACTACAATAAAAATAAAGCAGAACAAAATCAATGGAGTTATTTATCAATCTTTTTTATTTATTTTATCAGGAACTAAGTGCAGAACTAAATGAAAGGCAGGAACTGGTGGAGGACAGTAGAGAAGTGAGGTATCACATAAAAAAATTCTAAAAGGAAGAAATCCAGGCATTATAAAAAAAATCCTAAAAGCAAGAAATCTAGGCATTATAAAACATCACTATAAAAATTAGACAGTGTAAAATCAGTTAAGTTACCATCAATCTTCACTGAATTTGTTTACATTTTATCAGGAACAAGAACTTACTGAACGCCTGGAACTGGTGGACAATGAAGAGGTGAAGTCAACACACAACTGGAGGGGTTGTGTATCCACTGTATGTATACCTTTCAGTAGGCCTGAGAGTAGCAAGGCACACATTATAGCTGTGAACACACATACACATGAAGAATAGGTACAGGGTAATGAACAACATTACATTGAAAGAAGTTACATTATATTTTGTTTAAAACAGGAACAGGTCCCGGGTCCATATGAAAAAAAAAGGCAAACAGGCAGGAACAGAGCGATGAGCATGACGTTAGGTCTGCATATATCTGGAGAAAAAACCTATACAATTCAAATAAACAAACAGCAACAATTATCTTAAAACACGAAACTTTAAATACTGCATTCTGTTTGCCATACATAAACCACAAACTTTGGCATACTTTTACAGCACATGCAACAAAAGGCTGAAGCTGAGTGTGTTCAACAACAGAGCACAGATGAAGTGCAGGTGAGATTAATGAACAAAATCAAATATATTTATTAAAGCATAAAATATGTGTGTGTGTGTGTGTGTGTGTTTGTGTCTGTGGCACCCTTGCAGTGTTGCACCATAAAGAGCCAGCTGGATTCGTTAAGTAGGCCCAGAGCCGTAGGCCTAGTCAGAACAACAATGTACTTGCTACATTATTCACAAATATTCAGGCAAATAACAATTTACACATCACACACTGTCCATACAGCAAATATCCATTACATTTGTTGGAACATCTGAGAGGCATACACAACTCTTTGACATATTGAAGGCTGAATAGGCAGTATTTCTTAGCAGATAGTTGTCCAGCTTGTCCACTCACCCACACAAAGAACTATTTACAAAAAACAATGCCATTAACTAAACTTCTACCCAATTACCCCTACATTCATATCCAATAAACTAATTACATTTCAGGAGCAGCCAGCTACTCAAAATGAGGGGATCCACCTCGAACATCATTTGGACTGTCTGTACCAGCCCATTGCAAGGGATATTGAGCCACTAACACTACCAAATCGGACACCTAAGGTTCTAGGACAACTGGTATATAGCGTTCCCGTGGCTACACTACAGCCATCAATGCAAGTGCAAGTGCATGGTGTTTCAGTTGTGCCTTTATATTGTAGTATGTCCCCTTTGGGGTTAACCACACCTTTTCCTGGCCAGGGCTGCTGGGAGATGTAGTAGGGACCGGAGAAAGCTGGGTTCTCAGGGTTCTCAGTCTCCCGGTAGGACTTCCAGGGCTCAGGTTAGAGCCCCTGTTATTCAGGTTCATGGTAGTAGCACACCAGTGAGGGCTCCCCATCTGAATAGTAGTCCCATTTGCTCTCTACCTAGCTCCCCCGTTAGCTCCTTTAGCTCTCCGGTTAGCTGTAATAGCAGTGTTAGCCCCGCTAGCTCCCAGGCTAGCTTTATTAGCCCTGCTAGTTCCCAGCATAGCTTTGTTGCTCACCCTAGCTTTCAGGCTAGTACCCCAGTTAGCTTCCAGGCTACCACCACCATAGGCTACCAGACTGCTCCCGTTGCTACCCCTAGGGCTCCTGTTCCTACCCCTAGGGCTCCTGAGGCGGTCCTTAGCTCTTCGGTTAAGGTAATTAGCCCCCCTCCTAGGGCTCCCCATCGAGTGGTTAGGGTCCCCCTTCACAAGTTGGCCAACAGTCCCCCCAAGGACATTTTTTGGGGGGGCTATGTGGGGTGGAGACGGGAGTCTGCACCCCCATCTGGTGGCCCTGCTCTGCCGGCCCTCTAGGCCGAAGCCCCCGACCTACCGGACCACCAGGACAAGGGCCTGGAGGACCTGTTCCTACCACCACCGCCAGAGTTCAGGGATAATCCTGTGACGATGGACACAGTGCTGAAGTTTTCTGGGCCACTCGCAGCACTGGTGATGTTGGGACCCCCGGCTCAGCCTGATTCAGGGCCCCCCTCTGTAACAGAGCTTCCTGGGCCCTCTATAGTGCCTGACGCAGGGCCTCCCGCTGCTCCGCCTGACACAGGACCCCCTGCTCCGCCTGCTTCAGGACCTCGCTCTACTACTAGCCTGAAAGCTAGGGGAGCTAGCCTGAAAGCTAGCAGAGCTACTGCTAGCCTGAGAGCTAACAGGGGTTCTAACACCCAGACAGGGAGCTCTAACCGGGGAGCTAACACCCTGGGCCTGAGCATTAGGGCGATCAGCCTGAAAGCTGGGGAAGCTAGCCTGGGAGCTAGGGTGAGCAACAAAGCTAGTCTGGGAACTAGAAGGGCTAATACAGCTAGCTTGGGAGGTAGCGGGGCTAACACTGCTATTACAGCTAACCAGAGAGCTAACGAAGTTAACGGGGGAGCTAGGTAGAGAGCAAATGGGATTACTATTCAGACGGGGAGCCCTCACTGGTGTGCTACTACCCTGAACCTGAATAACAGGGGCTCTAACCTGAACCCTGGTAATCCTGACAGGAGACTGAGAACCCTTACTACGTTGTGTAGAGTCCATCTGAGTTGGCGGTAAAAGGAGCCAAGGTGTAGTTCTTCCCCGTCCTGGGAAAGGTACAAGACGCATGCCTTCCTTTTGGCTTCTCAGAAGGAACTGTCGGAGGTGCTCTCTGTACAAAGGCTCCTCCTGATCCAGCCGACTGAAACGCCTTGTCCCCAGCCATGTCTCCAGATACCTCCTATGCCAAATCTCCTCCTCATCTCTGTGTAGGGCTCTCAGTGTCTCCAAAGACGCTGGCTCCATTTTGAGAGGGTTCATTCTCTCCCATGTTGTACTGCCTTCAAGTCTGAAGCTCTCAGTTTGGTGGTGGAGCATTCTGTCACGCTTCAGGGTTTGTGTGGATATAGGCAGACTCGAACAGGCAGTATGTGGCAAACAATCATTATTTATTCCAAGCATGTTTGTACAAACCGAGCTTAGAACACAAAAAGCAGGGTGCGCTTACTAACAGACCTAATACATTCGCACTCTTCACATTGGTGCGGACACTGGACTAAGACCTTAGCATACAGCTGATGCTAAAATAATGTAAGCTAACGCTTATAGCAACACTTTTGCTTGTAGCTCCTCCACAACATTGCAAACATGGAATGTGAAAATATGATCCTGATGCGCTCAGGGAAGTGGCACATAGGATCAACACACACTTTCAAACGTAACTTATGTGGGGTAAAACCTCCAACAATGCTCCACACCTTCTACCTGGGCAGGGCTGCTTATATGGGCACTCTGATTACTCTAAGACACAACTGTTTTTAATACTTAATCAGAACATTCTACATGATTCCAGCTTCCTCCGGTCCCTACTACATCTCCCAGCAGCCCTGGCCAGGAAGAGGCGTGGTTAACCCCAAAGGGGACATACTACAAAATAAAGGCACAACTGAAACACCATGCACTTGCACTGAAAGAGAAAAGGGAATAAACATATTACATAGAACTAAACATAAACAGGAAACTAATACTAAAATAAAGGACTCCATTCACAGTATTTTACGACAGCCACACTGGCTGGACATCACATTTAAAGACTGTCAAAACAGTACATTATTTAATTCTCAACAGTTTGCACAGAAGAAATTACCTTTGGGAACGTACAACGCTCTGTTACTTTTGTCAATCTTGGCAGATTGTATTCGTAATCCGTGTTGGATGTATGAAATCCGGTTTGGGGGACATTGCCCTTACACACCATTGATCTACCACGTTTAGATGTATTGGGAAATGAAACAAATTTTTTAAAGGCTATATTCCACATTTTGTAGTGTGAAATGACCGAAACACAATAAACTGGGGTAAGAAAGCTATTTATTTCTATAACCGCTCTATAGTTAACTTCCTGTAGAACAGGTTTTTGTGTGGAATCCCAAACAAACGCATGATAATAACAGTTTTCTGGGTTATGAAACTATTAGTGTTGCCTATGTAGTTTAAAAATATTTAGATAATTTATCAATTTTATCAATGTTTGATAAATAGGCTGTAACATATATCAAAAACATGTCTATAGACTGTCTAGGTGTGTAGTGATCATGTTCGTATATGGTTGACCTAAAATAATACATCCTAATTCGCACTTGTAAAATTGTAATTTTATAAAATAATTTGCACACTGCAAAACTCCTGAATCAATAAATTTAGAAAATGCCCTATGGTTAGATCAAAATATCTGTATTTTAGTTTAAGATAGGGTTCCATTTTGTCTCAAACAGGGTCCTATGGAGACTTGCAATAAACACAGAAACTCAGATTGTTTGAACCTATACCCGAACATCTTGTTTTACAACCCTTTGAAAGACACACACCCACAGCCCTGACTTAGAGAACTGAGACACCTTAGCTTGAGGAAAAAATGTCTGGTAATTTGACAGATCTTAGAATTTTGTGTGAACTTAGCATTGTCATAAAAAATCTTGTGCCTTTTAGAACCTCTGACAACACAAACACACATCTTTGACAGTCTTAGAGTCAAAAAATGGCCACGTAGACCTGGGAAAACAGGATCTAACACTGTGAGGAGGTGATACTGTAACTCCAT
This sequence comes from Umbra pygmaea, assembly GCA_016801145.1. Classification (NCBI taxonomy): domain Eukaryota; kingdom Metazoa; phylum Chordata; class Actinopteri; order Esociformes; family Umbridae; genus Umbra; species Umbra pygmaea. The sequence continues at coordinate 2,721 of JACXGM010010182.1, read as the reverse complement.
AGTAAACAAAGGAGACATCATCCAAACAAGTGCTTTTACAATCTAGATACCTGCTCGCAGAAATATTAAACATGGTGTACAGAGAATCACATAAGGACAGCTTAGTTTGCAGGAAACAATGTATGCTCCTGACAGAAAATGGTAGACAACAACCCTGCTTAGAGAAAAAATAAATTCTGTCACACCACTAAATGTTCTATCATAGAAAGAGAGACACAAACACATTCTGAGTTAAAAGATTAGGCCTGAGAAAGCTAAATAAACTGTTTTTATAAACCCAGAGAGTTATCTGCAAAACTTAAGGGTTAAAAGCTACTATTGGATTAAAAACCCTGGCATTTTGGACATTTTTAGAAGTCTAATATTCTGAGAACAGTTCAAACACTTTGAAAACACATCAGGATTAATAACACCTATAGGAACCCCATGAAATCATGTCTTTGTTGAATCTGCAACTATTTGGATGATGTAGAGTGGGGGGAAGACCTTAGGGCCCTGGCTTGACACTGAACAATCTCAATGCTGAATCCACCTCATCAAAGTTTTGACAGCTCAGTTTAGGTAGGGCCTGTACCGTAGGAACTCCTTATTGGGTTGGAACTTACAAACGGACAAATAGGATGGTTTAAACCCACTTGTCAAAGTTTTGACCACTTGGTTTAGGGGCCTGTACCATAGGAATGCCTTTATGGATTGGAGCACACAAACAAACCTATAGGATGGTTCGGTTCCACTCGTCATAGTTTTGACAGCTCGGTTTAGGGGCGGCCTGTACCATAGGAACACATATAAGGGTTAGAATGCACAAACGAACCAATAGGATGGTATAGTTCTACTTGTCAAAGTTTTGACAGCTGTGGCTTACATGGACCAATAGGAACAGACCAGGGATGGCGGAAAAAGGGGGGTGATGCTTAAATGGCTCAGCCAATCAGAACGCTGAGATCCACCTGTCAAATAGGTGGTCATAATGTTTTGGCTGTTTGATTGATGGGTTGTTGCTATTCTCTCTCTGCGCTAAAGCAGGGGTTGTTTTAGGGAGTGGCAATGATGTGATTGACATAAACTGGGCCAGTGAAATTGTGTAACGTAATGTAGAGCCTAAGCAGCATTGACAACTCTCAGCGAACGTCACAGTCAGATACCGCCTCTCGTCTAAAATTGTCACATCCGCAACCATGATGTTTGCACCTGTAACTGTCACTGTGGTTAGAGCTGGCCAATGACTTGTGACTCAAGTATCTGGGTAGGGGTTCGGTAAGGTTGAATGTTCCCCAGCATAAAGCAAACATGTTGGGCTGCGTTCATCATATACAATGTAGTCTGCTCCTTGTCAATCCCATTATTTATCAAAAATCCGCTGAGAACCACAAACTCTCCTTAATATCATAATTCCTCAAAACAACCATAACTTAAGACTGCAGAGGTCAACTAGGATCATTGCCTCCTCCAGCAGATGGATGACGATGGCCTGTTGACACCAGTCCACTCAGTCTTCGTCCAGAATCATTCTCCTTTTTTAAACGATACACACAAAGACAAACATAACATACACAGACAGGGGACATACCAACTTTTAGGGGACAAACTGCAGTATGGACAATTCTGTGACACCCTCCGGTTGCAACTCCTCTGGCGAAGTCTGTCTCCTCAACCTCACACTTACTATCAATCCAACTCACGTGAACGCATCCCACTGATGCGCTCAGAATCACCAGAATATTAAACACCTGTGTTGTGCCCTATATGTACCAGCCTGTTTTGCTCTTTGTTTGTGAGGTATTGATTTTATTTGCGTCATTACTAAGCCTGTTTCAATCCAAGTAATTCTGAGCCTGTGTATGACCGAGTTTTGTCTCTAGATTTTGAGTTTTGGATTTTCCCTTGTACTTCAGTTTTGGTCTCCTGATTTGTACCTTCACTTTGATCCTCCTATGTATCGAACCCTGCCAAGAATTTAAAGTAAAGCATTGCATTATTTTTGGAATCCTGTGATCTGAGTTAAATCATTACAAATACACACAGGAAACAAACATTAAGGGGACATATAGACAATAAATACACTCTTAATCCAAAACAAAATAATATTAGAGTGCATTTCAGTGAATGACATAACCTGATATCAATCTCGTTTGCAATGTTCATGATAAGAGATTGATCAGCTCTCTTAACATGAAGGCCACACATTTCATTTATTCAAGTCTATACATGGTGAAATGCAATAGACACAGTCCATATATTGCCAAATTCCACAAATCCCCATCCTCATCCATTACAATTAATGTTGATTAACTTTACAATAAACTTTTCCTGGGCATCCAATAGTTTTTTCATAATCCCTCTGCCCTTCCATTGTAGTTAGGGGAATTTGTGAGAATATTATACCATTAATATGCACAATAAATTAATACATTAATAATTGATATATTTCCCTTTCCCTTAATAATTGTACTGAGTTAAATAGGTCAATAATGGCTTAATAGAAAGCGTGGAGAATGATCTTATTGATCTTAGTTGCCTCTTAGATATTTAATATCTATAAATCTGACTCCATGTGTTTATGTGTTAGCTGAGCAAGATCCTCTGGAAACCTAACAGGCGGTAACTTGGAAACCGCTAGATAGCTAGTCTAGACGTGCCAAGTCCCGCTATATGAAATATGTACGGCTACCTGTCCTCACGGATGTGCCTGCTGCGGGCCCCGCTGCAGAAATAGTTACG
>JACXGM010010181.1:0-25000 GCA_016801145.1 Umbra pygmaea | reverse complement strand
ACCTCAAGAATTGCTGTGAGGGGAAACTCCTGGGGAATCTTTTTAATAATGCAAGGCCAACTGACTAGTTGGCCTGTGGGTGTAGAGATCATCATTGTGTGAGAGAATAGGGACAGACAAAGCATAGAGCTTGCATCAAGTAGAAAGGATTTATCCCAGTGCACCCTGGGTAATTTATGTTCATTCAACTCTTGCTCTGAATATTTCAAATGCAGGTTCCCCACTCTAGCACAGTGCAACAGTTAAGTCTCTTCACAACTTGTCATGCATTTTAAACTACACTTTTTCAATAAAGAGACATCATTTAAAGGGATTGTTCAGTGTTTTGTCAATTATGTATTTCATCTACTCCCTCTGCCTCCACTATAGAGGAAGGTACAGGTAGTTTTATGAGTAAAATCTAACTAGTGTTTTGCCAACTAGTTAGCATTTGTGCAAATAATAAATATCAACATCCAAGTTCATTGTATATCCTAGGTAAGCTAAGGGCTTCCTTGTCAATAAACAAACTATTTATCTAACCAGGATACATATTTGCAAAGGCTAAAGTATGATTGGTCATGATTATCATTCGAAACACAGATACAACTTAACAGAGTTGACGTCTAATCATTAATCTATAACGAGAACCTTTAAGCAGATAGGGGGTAATGAGATAAATCAGATGGCTGAGTCCCCAGTTGGAGGAAATTGCTTTTAAGCCACAGCAAGTATCTGTGGTGATTTGAGGGTAATTTGTTCACCTTACCATGCCCCATCTTAGTTAAACAGAAGGTGACGGAGATGAAAGATGCTCTCGGCTGTATGGTCACATTGTTTGTGCTGCATTCATTTATAGGCCGGCTCACTGGGTTATGAAGTGTGCATGCTTAAAATACACTCATATAGTAAACTTGGAGGTCTCATTCAATTTAGAACATTGAGGTGAGGAGGTTGGCTGTCTGTGATAAATCAAACAGAATGTAATGTTGTCATGGAGGCAGAAAGGTATGAATGAGTAGGCCATTAATTGTGTAAGCCAGTGTTTCCTCTGGGATTTTTTGTTGCTGTGAGGGGCATTTTAACACGGGGGAGGGGAACTCAAAATTGAGTTCTAATAGTTATTACTTACATACAGATGAGCAATGTATGATTATAAAATATTTCCTAGGTTTGGCACTGTCATGTGAACATTAGAACAAATTTCATAGTGGTACTGTGTATATGTCTTGTATGTAACAAGTTAACACAGGTAACCTTGGGAGACATACATGCTGCTCTGGAAAAAGATGGTTTGGTTGTTTCAAGGAGCAAAATACTGCGATACTTGAACAAAAAATAGCTGCATGAAAGAAGCCTTTAATCTGCCAGTGCCACAAAAAAGCCTGGTTACACACAGTGTTGGGTAAAGTTACTTTTATGATTACTTTTCAGTTACTTGTTGAGTTCACAAGTTATGGGAAGTCCCTAATTAAGGCAATATGATCAGGTGCAGTTCATATCTTACTAGTAACCATGATTGATATTTTCCTTACTCTTTCAATTTGTTGTATAGGTCACTGTTAAGATATGAACTCCATTTACCTGATCATTTTGTCATATGCGCATCGCGATCCAATATGCACTTTAGAGCCCGTTCGCATGGCAACAGTGTATAATGCCCGCAACACGAACTCGGATATTTCATTTCAAACTAATAGCGCTAGTTTTAATTCATTGCAAAAACATAGTGAATTCATTGTAAAGCTAGTGAATTGTAACCAAATTCAATTGTATTTTGTGCAAATAAATAATAAGAGTATGTGATAGCAAAAACAGCACATTTAACAAGTTTCTAATAACTGATTATTAAAATATTAACAAATAAGTTGTACACAAATTAATTGAATGTATTGTCAGTGTCTCGTAAAAAAACACGAGTACATCTGAAAATCAGTCACTAGAGTCTGTTGTTACCCAAAATAGACTAATTGTAGCAACACATAAACATGGACCCGCTATGCAATGAACAAACAATGATTATTATAATGAATGAGTAGCACTTGTGTAGCACTATCATTTTGAAATGACATATCCGAGTTCGTGTTGCAGGCATTATATAGTGTTGCCAGGCGAACAGGCTCTGGAGTGCATATTGGATCGCGATGCGCATATCGTTACGGCCCTGTCATGTTAATATTAGGTTGGTCCTGAAAGTTTTTTTGTTATTATGTTGTTTTTGAATGTTACCGTTAATCCGAACATAGCTAGTAAAAGCATCTTGTTAGGAATTACATTTAAAGTTTAGGGGTAAGGTTAGGGTTAAAATGACAAAACAAATGATATTTCCAAATAGCTTGTCTGAAGAAAATCCCCAAACACACAAAAACATTTTTCATCCACAACAGTATTGGTCGACTTGTGTCCTCCCCACTACCATCCCGATGCTCTAGCTTACAACCACAAGACTTAACTCTGAATACGCTCACAGCTGCCCCTAGGGTTTATTTTTAAATATTGCGTTTTACCAAATAATTCTATACCAATGTGTTTTCTGAGATGTAGGGTCACATCCACGCAACAATCAGCAACACCACTGTCTCGTTCCTTGTGATACTCAATCAGCAGGTTCAGGCTTGGCTGCTACTACATCTAAAGGCTACCAGATGAGAAGAGATGCCTGTAGGGTTTCCATTTTTTTGTTGTTGCTGTAATTGCTTTTTGATCATATTTCCCCATACAGATGAAGGAAACCCCCAGAGCAGTTAGTAGGAACCACCAAAAAGAGAAGAATTGTGAGAGAGGGACCTACGCCTATAAACAGAAACAGCCACACACACATACACACATGGGCAAGTTCTGTCCCCGGTTCTGATTGATCAATAACAGATGTCGTGAGTCACTGACCCCGGATTGCTGTGGCCAAGCAAAAGTTGAGGAAAAAGAGAGCTCACCTCCACTCTGTTGCACCTATTGAGCCTTTATCTTATTTATTTATTATTTTTTCTCATTTTCCTCTAAAACAAATTAAATGTCAAGTATTTTTAGAGCCCTTGTTGTCACTGTGAAAGTGGCAAGTAGAAACAGCCTTAGTTACACACACACACACACACACACACACACACACACACACACACACACACACACACACACACACACACACACACACACACACTCACACACACAAACTATGTTTCCTCTGCAAGTGGAAATTGATGAATGCAACAAGCATACACACATTCAAACAATTCAAACCCACACACACAACACTGCACCTCTCATATTTCAAAGATATGTTTTTCTCAGTCATTGTGTACAATTGCTATACTGTGTTGAATCATGGTATGTTCCAACGTTGTTCATTATCTAAAGTCTACCTAACATTTAAAAAAGTATATTTATGGCAGAGATAATAATTTAGATTTTTAGGTCATATCTAAATTACCGTATATTGAGCCAGTGCAGTTCAACGTCTGATTAGTCTGCATTTTAACATACAGTTACCATACACTCACCTAAAGGATTATTAGGAGCACCCGTTCAATTTCTCCCCAGTGCAATGATCTACTCAACCAATCACATGGCAGTTGCTTCAATGCATTTAGGGGTGTGGTCCTGGTCAAGACAATCTCCTGAACTCCAAACTGAATGTCAGAATAGGGAAGATAGGTGATTTAAGCAATTTTGAGCGTGGCATGGTTGTTGGTGCCAGATGGGCCGGTCTGAGTATTTCACAATCTGCTCAGTAACTGGGATTTTCACGCACAACCATTTCTAGGGTTTACAAAGAATGGTGTGAAAAGGGAAAAACATCCAGTATGCGGCAGTCCTGTGGGCAAAAATGCCTTGTTGATGCTAGAGGTCAGAGGAGAATGTGCCGACTGCTTCAAGCTGATAGGAGGGCAACTTTGACTGAAATAACCACTCGTTACAACCGAGGTATGCAGCAAAGCATTTGTGAAGCCACAACATGCATAACCTTGAGGCAGATGGGCTACAACAGCAGAAGACCCCACCGGGTACCACTCATCTCCAATAATAGGAAAAAGAGGCTACAATTTTCAAGAGCTCACCAAAATTGGACAGTTGAAGACTGGAAAAATGTTGCCTGGTCTGATGAGTCTCGATTTCCGTTCAAGACATTCAGATGGTTGAGTCAGAATTTGGCGTAAACAGAATGAGAACATGGATCCATCATGCCTTGTTACCACTGTGCAGGCTGGTGGTGGTGGTGTAATGGTTTGGGGGATGTTTTCTTGGCACACTTTAGGCCCATTAGTGCCAATTGGGCATCGTTTAAATGCCACGGCCTACCTGAACATTGTTTCTGACCATGTCCATCCCTTTATGGCCACCATGTACCCATCTTCTGACGGCTGCTTCCAGCAGGATAATGCACCATGTCATAAAGCTCGAATAATTTCAAATTGGTTTCTTGAACATGACAATGAGTTCACTGTACTAAAATGGCCCCCACAGTCACCAGATCTCAACCCAATAGAGCATCTTTGGGATGTGGTTGAATGGGAGCTTCATGCCCTGGATGTGCATCCCACAAATCTCTATCAAGTGCAAGATGCTATCCTATCAATATGGGCCAACATTTCTAAAGAATGCTTTCAGCACCTTGTTGAATCAATGACACATAGAATTAAGGCAGTTCTGAAGGCGAAAGGGGGTCAAACACAGTATTAGTATGGTGTTCCCAATAATCCTTTAGGTGAGTGTATTTCCACAATTTGAAAACAACTACTAAGAATTCTTTATAACTGTTTCTTAACAAGGCATGTTTAAGGTACTTATGTTCAGTACCTTATTGATCAACATGTCTGGATTATCATCTGTATAGTGTGACATTCATTTACACAGTATTTTATATTATAACAATGTGTTTGTGTGTTACCTACTGTAGGGGGGGCCATATTGGTAGCCTGGTTAACAACAGACCCTTCTCAGTTGTAACTGAGAGTGGGTCTGGGCAAGGTTCATTCACAGCCCATTTCCAAAGGGGCGTCACCAACGGACACCTCTCAAATGTCTCTCGACGCAATTGGATATATCAGACTTTTGTCGAATCATAAGATCCTATTCCAACTAATCTTCTAAAAGAGTTACTCCCTGTGCTTGGCTCGCATATGCTAAAAATAATAAATTGCTCTCTAGTATCTGGGTGTGTACCAAACTCCCTAAAATTGGCTGTAGTGAAGCCACTCTTAAAAATGCCAAACCTTGACCCAGAAAGACTAAACAACTACCGGCCTATTTCAAATCTACCATTTCTCTCAAAAATATTAGAAAAAGTGGTCGCCCAACAACTCAGTGAATTCCTAAAGACTAATAACACTTACGAAAAGCTCCAGTCTGGGTTTAGACCCCATCATAGTACTGAGACTACACCTGTAAAGGTGATAAATGACCTTCAAGTTTCATCCGACCAGAGCTGTGCCTCTGTTCTTGTGCTTCTGGACCTGAGTGCTGCTTTTGATACCATTGACCACAACATTCTTCTAGACAGATTGGAAACCTATATCGGGCTACGTGGACATGTTTTGGCATGGTTCCTATCCTATCTATCGGAAAGATATCAGTTTGTATCTGTGGATGGTATGTCCTCCAAACAATCAAAGGTATGCCTTGGTGTTCCACAAGGTTCTGTTTTGGGACCGCTACTGTTCTCGCTATACATGTTTCCCCTTGGTGATGTAATCCGGAAACACAGTGTCAACTTTCACAGCTATGCTGATGACACACAGCTGTACATTTCAGTAAAAAAGGAGAAACCCCAAAACTGCACACCCTTGAAGCCTGTGTTTTGGATATAAAGAGTTGGATGACAGAAAATTACTTGCTTGTAAACTCTGAAAAAACTGAAATGCTTATTTTAGGTCCCAAAAAACAAAGAGACCTGCTGTCAAATCTGGCAATAAACGTAGATGGTTGTACAGTCATATCAGGAAAAACTGTAAAAGACCTTGGTGTTACTCTGGACCCAGATCTCTCTCTTGACGAACATGTAAAAAATATCTCAAGAGGAGCTTTTTTCCATCTCAGGAGCATTGCAAAAATTCGAAATTTTCTGTCAAAGAATGATGCAGAAAAGTTAATCCATGCCTTTGTTACCTCAAGATTGGATTATTGTAATGCTCTCTTTTCTGGCTACCCAGACAAAATCCAAAAAAAACTTCAGTTAGTGCTTAACACAGCCGCCAGAATTCTGACTAGAACACCAAAATCGGAACATTACCCCAATTCTAGCCTCTCTACACTGGCTGCCCATTAAGGTTAGGGCTGATTTCAAAGTTTTACTATTAACATACAAAGCTCTACATGGACTTTCCCCTACTTATCTTTCTGATTTGGTGCAACCATACATACCCACACATACATTACGTTCACAAGATGCCGGCCTTCTTACTGTTCCTAGAATTTGTAAACAAACAGCTGGTGGAAGGGCTTTCTCATATAGAGCTCAAATTCTTTGGAATGATCTGCCAACCCATGTGAGAGATGCAGACTCAGTCTCAACATTTAAGTCTATGCTGAAGACTCATCTCTTCAGTAAGTTCTATGGTATAGTGTAGTCTGGCCCAGGGGGCTAAAAGGGAACGGCGGCACTGTTAATGAACCGCCCATGCTGGCTTGCCTGGTAGGCTCCCCTCTCTCTACTGGGATATCCTCACCCCTATGCTACCCTGGCAGTGGTACGGTCTATTGGTGCCCCTTTGGAGGTGTGGTCTTGGCAATGTGGGTGGGTCGGAAGCATGCCTGCTTGCTCCTGCCTGAGGCTTCCTTGTGCAGGACCACGTCTCTTGTCCCCCCCTGTCTTCCTAGGTCCCTCCTACTAGGGAGTTTTTCCTAGCCACTGTCTCGGGCCGGGTGTCTGTCAAAGCACTTTGTGACAACTGCTGTTGTAAAAAGGGCTTTTAAAATAAATTTGATTGATTGATTGACAAAAAAAATTCTTTAGATATGAAGGCTTCGAGTGTAATTATTTGGTTTTTAACAAAAAGGAAACGTTCAAATTGCAATGACAGTATAAAGCTGCGCTATCGCCATCAGATAACGCCCGCCTCAACATTTGTGATTGGTGCCTCGATTTGGAAAAATTGGAAATGGGCTTGAATGGGTTCTTGGCCAGACTGACTTGCAGAGCAAATCTAAATTTGCCGGAAGTCCTTTGGGGTTCTCCCAGGCTACCATATTGGGGGAATAGTTAGGACAATTCTAAGGGCCCGTGACTGACAAGGGACCTAAAAAATGATATGAACATTAGGCCAAAAATGTAAACAATAAATAATTAACCCATCCACCTATCCTAGTTTCTTTTCTTGTTTTTGGCAGAAAGTAAACATCCAAAGAGTGTCTGTATTCCACATTGTGCACCCCGCCCACCGTTCAATTGAAATGGTTCACTCCCCAAACCAGGTGGGAACGCCGGTACTTGCTAGCCATAGCCTAGCAGTGAATTGCAGCATCAATGATGTCTCACTTTACAAAAGAAAATTCTAATTTGCTAAAACAAAAAGACATGAAAGAGAAAAGGGCAACAATATGTTACCCAATTTTTCAAAATGGAAGGTAGAGTGTAGTAGAGTGGTGGAAATTAACTAGTATAGTCCATAGTCAAATAGGCTACTTTTGCTCTGCTTTTTGTTCTCCTTTTAGCTGACATTTAATCAATGCAGGCAAACTTTTGGCGAGCTATTGATACTAAATCAGATGTCATTGCCTGGTGCCAGGCCCAACAGATGCAGTTTCAGTCTCAGTAGCCCTGTCTGTCCATCACCATAACTCTGAACCATTCCTACTCCCCACTGACAAAGGACGTGAGCTGCATTACGTAGTGCAGAAACCCTATTGAAATTGTTAAAATTGTTATTATTCTGCCTTAAATGAATTGTGCAGACCAATCCGTAAGTGCTAGAGACTTGAAACTTGGCCAGATGGTAGTACAAAAATCAAGAAGAGGTTTAGAGAGTAAGATTGACCTATAGGTGGCGCTACAGCCAGGGTTGCCAGGTCAAACATAAAATTCTAGCCCAATGACTACTTAAAAACAGCCCAAAATGTCTTAAAACTAGCCCAATTTGTTTACGTTGCCACGTAATAAAAAATTCCAATACTTTTTTCCTTAATGTACATATAAATGTGATTTTTTTACCCTATTCTCTTAATTTCATATCCTGTCATTGACTACTTTCCCCCTCTTTCATACACACCTCGCAATAGCTCCTCTCATACCTGGCACAGGCTGCACCATACAGCCTAGGTCATTTTTTTTTTTTTAAAGGAAAACACTACAGCTGTGGTTGTTTAAAAATAGCCCATTTAACCGTGACCAAAATTTTTTCTACCGCCAAATTGATTTAAAAAATAGCCCAATTTGGCTAGAAAACCGCAGACATGGCAACACTCATTACAAATAATGAACAAAAACAGCCATTGTCTTTAGTGGTTTTAAAACATTTGTCTTATGGACGTACTGGTAAAAGATGTAAATAATCTTCTCGTCCGACACTCTACAAACAATGAAGATGGTGTATGTGCCTATTACACAACCTTAGAAAGCTTAAACAAAATAAATTGTAACCTATGGAGTTCCAGTAGCAGCCTACTCTACCTGGCAAACCTTTTTCATTAATTAAATGCAATTTTTTTTTTATAATAAATAGACTGGTGACTGTAAGCCCAGATATAGGTAGTGGGTCACATATTTCTATTTGGATTTCAGGGCCATCTGATGGCTCAGTGGGTAGGGAGTCAGACTTGTAATCGGATGGTTGCTGGTTCAATTCCAGAATGTATTCAAATGTCATTGTTTCCTTTACCCTAAATTGCTCTTGGGAAAATGTCCTTGTACTTTCTTTAAGTCGCTCTGGATAAGAGCATCTGCTAAATCACATAAATGAGAAATGTCAGTAGTTTATGGAATAAAACTAAAATATTAATTTTACCCAAACACATACCTATCAATAGTGAAACCAGAGACACTAATGATTTTGCATTGGTCTTAAATTTTATTCTACAGCTGTTGGTATGTAAGTTATATTTATTTTAACTTATTCATTATTGTTGAGAAATTTTCAGTCAATAATGGTACCATTAAAGTTACATTTACAGTAGACAGTAAAAGATAAAGACGTATCTCTAGCTCTCTAGATTTCATCCTAGGTTCCACCTACTTGGATGTTTTTTCCTAGAAACTGTGCATCAACCGCTTTTGTAAAATGGGCTTTATAAAATAAATTTGATTTGAAATTTGATAAAAGATGGCCATTAGCATGTCTTATCAAGGGTATCCGTCTTGCATCAAACAGTGATTTCCACTGTGTGCATCATGCTGATTAACCCTCCCCCGGCGCCCCTGGCTGGGCCCTGATATGATAAATTTTTATGGGGCCCAAAATGCCTGGCGGCGCCCCTGTCTGCTTTAGCTCATTGGATCAAGTTACAACATGCACCCCTGTCTTGTCCCTTCACAGCACTTAATTCGATGAATTGGTGATTTGTTACTGAGCATTATACGTGCAGCTAAATGGCTGTTAAATACTGTAAGAGATTAATCAATTCAATGAACCCATCATTGATATAACATTTCTGTTGGGTTAAATAGCTGAAACATTCAGCTTGGTCAAAGGCCTTCTTCTCATCAAGTGATATAATTGTGTGGTCCACATCTGGTGGATGTATGTTAAAGTAAAGAGATGCCTAAATGGAAGAACACGTTTCTTTAAGGGAGGAATTTGTTTAAGGAAGGAGGCTGGTCAGATCTCTTCAACAAAACAAGTCTGTTAGCCAGACATTTTTCTAATATAGTTTGTAAAGGAAAACAGTTAAATACCCTTCCTCTTATGGATTCTTGCTTTCTTATGTATAACTGCAAACATTTAATCCAGAATAAGCAGCATTCATTTCCCACTGAACTAAGTGGATTTGTTGTAGGATTCACAAGGGAATCTGTCCAGCCCTGGGGCTTCTTGAGTTGTGAATGTATTTCATATGTTTCCTTCAAGAGCAATTTAGCAATTCAGGAAGTCATACCCTCCTGGTTAAAGGAGGTGAGATAAGACTCTGGAAAGTAATATGATCGAATGTGTCGTTAGTTTCAGTGTAAAATAGACACAGTTTTCTAGCCAGTAATCTCAGTTGGGTGACAAACTCTCCCCATCTATTAAGAAATTCAGGAGCAACCAGCAGGTTAAATGGAAGTTCCGCTTACTTACCATGTAACTATTGATAAATGGTAATTTGATTAAAAAATATTAATCAGTGCAGTTGTATGGTAAATTAGGTGACAAAGTAAGACTCCTGCCTTCTTAGCTAAATTTGAACGATTTTTTGTTTTACTGTTACTGATCACAATTGACATTATGCTATAAAAATGTCCATATTTGATATTGTGCACAGCAAATTCTACGTGTTAAATCAACACCCTAAGTGTTAAATTAACACTCTCAGTGTTTATATAGTTCCTGTGTGATAAGAAAAACTGCCTCACTTGACCTTCAAATGTACTGTAACTATTGATTTTGAATGTCAACATGATTCCAGGTTTCCACATGCTTTGTGATATCTCAGGGCTAATACGCTTGATTTCCCACCTACAATGACACCATTTTATAGGAAAACATGCCAGGAATATATTGGTTTTCTGCTTGAATTGCAGCAAAAGGTTAGTTTTTTTTTCAGATAATATTGCCATAAGATACTTTTTAATGCCAAAATAGAGCTGTTTCTTCAGATAAGCAAGTCCTCGCATACTGTACTATTGAGGGAATGTTTGATATTGCTAAGAACTCTGTGATTGCTGGACTGATCTGTTCTAGGTTGGTTCTCTTCCTCCCCCTCTCTCCCCCTCTCTCCCCCTCCCTCCCCTCTGCCTCTCCGTTCTATGCAGGTGCCCATGCTGCATTGGCCCACATCAGCCATCCTACTGCATGCGTGTGTGTCCCTTCACACAGGCTGTTTCTGCTGACCATCTGCTTTCGCTATCACATTCCTGCTCGTATGTCCTTCAGGAAGACACGCTCAAAGTCAATGCATCCCTGTCTCTCCCATTCCCTCTCTCTCTCTTTCCCTGCTTCTGCAACGACATGCAGAAACACACATTCACAGAACACACACTAACACACAGACTGACCCGCCAACACACAGACTGACCCGCCAACACACAGACTGACCCACCAACACACAGACTGACCCAACCACACAGGGGTGTAGTGGTAAAACAAAGAGGTGGGTAAACTATAAATTCTGTGATCTGATGGACCAGTAAGGTGGGCCACGGCCTATCGGTGTATGTGTATCACGATGACCTCGTTATAGGCTATCATTTGATGGTACCAAGGGTATCACTGGTTGTTTCCTCATAGGTCACACAATCACTATTCAATTCATACATTAATCTAAGTTCTTGTTAAAAAGACTCAAGAAGAAATAATAGTGTTGAAATATATACGTTTACTAAATATCTCTGTTTCTTCATTCTCTATTTGTCTCACCTCTTTTCCTCCTCTTTCCTCATCTCCTCTCTATATCTACTCTCTCTGTGCTCTCTGCATCATTGTCTGTCTCACTTCTGTCTGCAAAATGAAGTTAAAATGGAAAAAAGACAGCTTAGCACACCACATTCTGTCAAGTAGCCGGTCACAATATAAGGTCACATAATAGGCAAACCCTTTCAGACAAACCATTAAAATAAATTATTTAGCATGCATTCAATGTTTAGGTATCCAGTCTGAATGCTAAAACCTATCTACACCTTTAAGTTAATTGACTTAATACTGTCTCTGTGCCAGTACCATTTCGAGAAGGGCAAGGGGAGGGAGGACCCCCCCCCCCCCCGTTATTCATTTCAGATGGTAGCCAGTCAGAGTAAACTAGACCAGTAATTTATTTTTAGGACTTTATTATGTCTGGGATTTGAGGCCATCATCCACAATTAGTTGTGAGACATTGTACTCTAAATTGTGTTTTATTGGTGAACTAATTATGATAAGTTAAACTTTATTTCAGTCTACAACTCGGTTGGTTAATATTATTATTACATTAACTAGCTGACTAGCAGGAGCTTGTTGTCACTAACTTTCAGTGGCTTAAATGCCAAAGAAAGCATGAAATTACATCCAGTTATTTATTTGACAATACATCCTGAATTTTACATGTAACACGAGCTAATGGGAAAAGGTAGAGGTGACTTGCAACTTGCAAAAAGTCTGAAAGGGGTAACCTAAGCAACGCCGTGGCTTGTTGAGTCAGTGGCATGAATCTACCATGAAACAAATTAACCTCAAAAACATGAAGTTTACTGTTTACTGCTCACTCACGTTGGGCTTGAAGCCGAGGCCGTTTGCTGGCATCAGGAGGGCTGCTGTCTTGACGGCGCTTAAAAAAATTGAAAATATCAATTTTTAAAATCCATTCATTACATGTGACACGATGTAGCGTATGCTAGTGACAGACATATCGCTAGTGACGGACAAATATTTGATGCAGTCTGCTGTGTCCTGCTGCTACGCAAGAGATTGGTCAACACTGACAGCAAGCTACCATGATGGGTACTTTCATAATAATGAACCATATGAAACTAAAATGACATAAGCTTAATTTAAAATGGCTTAGGAATGATAGGCTAATTAGAGGTGGATAAACACACTTTGGTGGTGGGTAAATGCTATATCTGAATTTTGGGAGGTGCGTAAATGGCGTTTACATGCGTTTTGCCTCCACTACATCCATGAACACAGACTGACCCACCAACACAGAGACTGACCCACCAACACAGAGACTGACCCACCAACAGAGGCTGACCCACCAACACAGACTGACCAACCAACACAGAAAACAACCCACCAACACAGACTCACCCACCAAAACACAGACTCACCCACCAAAACACAGACTCACCCACCAAAACACAGACTCACCCACCAAAACACAGACTCACCCACCAAAACACAGACTCACCCACCAACACACAGACTCACCCACCAAAACACAGACTCACCCACCAAAACACAGACTCACCCACCAAAACACAGACTCACCCACCAAAACACAGACTCACCCACCAAAACACAGACTCACCCACCAACAAAGACTGACCCACCAACACACACAAACACTGCTCTTCCATCACACACATTGATCTGATGTGACCATGAGTAGATTCGAGATCATTTTCTCTAATGGGAGAAACCAACATCAGGGTGGCAGAATCATCATGGATTTACTGATGTGTGTGAGTCTGTGAGTGCACGTGTGTGTGCTTCCATGAAGTGTGTGCACTATTGGTAAACATGTACAATTTGTTGTGTCTTTGTTGTGCATGTGATGTGTTTGCAGGTGTCATCAGTATTATATGTGGACCGCAGCTGGATGTGCTACACCAGTGTTCCAACTCTGCAGTGCTCTCTGCTCTACTTGCTGCTATGCCTTGGAGTGTGTGGGCCTCAAGGTGACTCCCTTTCATTATGCTACCATCTGATCCTAGACCACACAGAGATCTGAAAACACAGAGACTACATGTGCATGGGAGTGTACTGTAGGTCGGGGGTAAGTGCTCCATAGCAGTTTTTTTATATGACTAAGCACAAGAGAAGATGATGACGATGTTGTCTATTATATCCCCTGATGCCTAGCATATTCAATTTGTTATTGAAAACCTTAAGTGTGGAGCCATGGTCCAGTGATAACAGGAAGTAGGTATGTGTCACCTCGCCAGAGATCAGGGTTCAACTCCCGTCTCTACCCTTCACCACTAAGTCTCCATTTCACCTGTCTCCTTCTAATTCCCACGTACAGTATATAGCCTTGAAAAATGTGTATACAGAGTCTGCGTGGGGCTTGCATTGCATTGCAGGACTGTCTACATCATGATAGTCAGTGGTTCATGCCTGATTATGGGTTCCCCAACTTTCCCCAAATCTCCAGAATGAGGCAGCGCAAATAGGCATAGAGCTGCCCGGGATATGTGTTAGAGAAGCCGAATCTTCTACCTTGCCTCGTCACTCTCCAACAACTCTTTGTGTACAGATTGGGCAGCTGGAAATTCAGTCACAGAAGTATAGTTGGTAAAAGTAATCATCCTGTAAATGATCTGACTAAAGGCTTCTGTGTTGCATGAGCAGTGCAGATGTGGTTGGATGAACGATGTACATTTGCCCTATGCCATCCCACATCTGTCGATGGAGTTGCGAAGCTACTGACCATGCAGGGTTAGAAGGAATTGGGAGGGGAGTAAAAATGGGGGGAAGAAAAAAATGTATACAGTATATAGGTAGTAAGTGTGGACATACCTTTTGTCTGAGTCTGGCCTCTCTCTAGGTTTCATCCTAGGTCCCACCTACTAGGGAGTTTTTCCTAGCCACTGTGCATCACTTGTGTTGCTTGCTCTTGGGGGTCTCGGGCCGGGTGTTTTTAAAGCCCTTTGTGACAACGGCTGTTTTAAAAGGGCTTTATAAATCAATTTGATTGATTGATTGACCTTTTAAAAAGGAAGATTAATTAACGTTGTTACTGTCATGGAAATAGATCAAAATCTTTTACATCCATGTAACAAATGCATTTGTTCATTGATTTCCATTCTCGAAATGTCAAGACCTTCTTTGTAAAATAAAATCTGACTGATGAATTCTGCCTCAAAATGCCTGTCGGACAAAATCACGGAACTATATCTCACCAATGATCACTGTGACGTCTTTGTACCATCAAGACTGGCAAATTCAGAGATCTTTACGGTGCCAGTAGACTGTCGGTTTCACTGGAGCGGAAATGAAAAGTGTTGCCAGCTACGGGGAGAGAGATTGGAATTTGGTGAGGAAAATTGCAATGGGCAGGCTGGGCTGTAGAAATGTGTTTTCTGCAATTGGTGTGTGAAAAGTTAATATCTGGAATATTCTACCGGCTCTGGCCTCTTCCCTTCTGATCTGCTCTGACATGTTCTCCACCTCCAAAGACACTGATGAGCATTAAGAAAAGTGTGGAAAGGTTATTAATATTCCTGGGACCCCTGATGTTTCTTTTTTATTCAGAGGCATCTCAAAATGTATGCATATGTCATCATAATATGTTCTGTAAACATTAACAGGTACTAAATGGAAAGTCAATATTGAAAACACTGTAATTTTAAGACTTGACATCGATACTACATCAACATTTTAAAATGTACATACTGTAAATAAATGAAAGAAATTACAATATTAAAAGGTACAATATGAAGTTTTTAAACGCTAAGGGTCTCTCAATCAAAACAATTCCAAAAGACCTGCTTTGCATAAAAAAAGCAAAAATTGCTATACCTATATTATATATATGTTTAGTTGTGTACTTACATTATCCTAAATGTTTCCACTAACTTTCAAACCCAGAGAACCCTGAGACACGGGACGTTTCGTTTTCTGTCACCCGTCAGTGGCGTCATACATCCTTTAACTCCTGTAGTTGCTCTAATCTCAGGGCAATGTATAAAAAGCTCCATTAACTTGTATCACACTTTATGGCCCCATAGCTGCCATTTTTGTGAAAATATGCTAACTATTGTGTCACAACCACACGACTCACTGTCGCACAGCAGAGAAATTACGTAAAGTCCAGGAGAATCTCGCACCCAATCGGGGGACGTGGAGGCATTCAGTCAAAATGACAAAATAATTAATCAGAATATTTATCAAAAGTTGCTCCTATGCTCATGGACAACTCCTAATCACGCTCTTCTTTCTCTGCAAGATGCAAAATTTGGAATAATTCAGATTTCTCTTGGCAAACCTAAGAGAAGTATTACAACGTTCAGACACGTTGCTTACGTCACATTTACATCTGCGCAAAAGTGCTTCTAATTGACTTCACTTGCTCTCCATAGGAATGAATGGCGTTTGTTTGTCCATTCATTATACTGTCATTGGTATTGATTGAGAGACCCCTAGCGGCCAAAAACTACATATTGTACGTTTAAGCAAAAACCTCCACCCTTGATCTTCCACAGATTTGTAGCAGAATGATGATCTCTTAGCCAATGTAGATAACAATTGTTAAAACAGAGAAACAAGGGGACTTCATTCAGCCAGATGAAGTGTAGCTACATAAACTAATATTAGCTTAATTAACTACCAAGGGGTTAAGGATTTAATTGAAAGTAAAAAGGCCCTTATAGGCCCCTCATAAAATAAATAGAACAAATCTCGCACACAACAAGATTCAGTACCAATGATCACTTTGACCAATGAATTCATGTTCCAAACATCCAATATCCTTCGCATATAACTACGACCGCACATCTGAAACAGTTGGGACAGTGTGCACAATGCAAAAATACTTTTTGTTTGTTTCACTATAATGAAAACACTTTTTAACACATTGCTTGGTGTTTTACTTTGTGAAATAAATTATTTTTTAAATATACACTCGTTTCAATTCTGATGAATGCAACACACTCAAAAAAAGTTCGGACAGTCAACTCTTTTACGACTCTGTAACATTAACTTTTCTTTTAAAACACTTATTAAAAGGTACTGAAAACACCGGTTGGCTAATTTCAGCAAGCAGAATGTCCTCAGCTGTGCAACTTTGTTTATTTTGCTTATTTTGCAGTGACGTCACTGTAGGAATTTCCAGCAAATTATGGTGGCCCGATTATGGGAACTACCAAACGTGCTAAGAAGGTGTCTTTAGTGACTTTTGTGTCGGAAACATGACTGACACAATGACTTTCAGCTGTTTAGGGGTCTGGAGTGTTCCTATAATATGACTTGGGAGGGTAGAAGTGAACCAAAATTACATGTGCACACAGGCACAGCAGACAAAATGCAGCATACTCGATGTTGAGTTGGTTTTCAAACACAGTCTTTGTTGTTTCCCCCCACAGGTTGAAACTACCCAGTGCTACAAAAACAGACATTTTGTTTGTTACCTTTCTTTTGCTGTTAGAATCATACAGTCAACTCACGACCACTTAAAAAGTCACTAGTTCCTAAGTCTAGTCGTTTGTGTGGAAAACACTTCAGTCATCCTTATTCTCAAAGTTGTGTACTATTCAGTGGCCATGAAATTTCAGTTCTTGTAGGTAACTGTTTGGATGTCAACTGCAGTAAAATATATCTTGAGAATAAAAGTACCTATTGTGATAGTATGTAGTATATCCAATCCATTGAATATATACTGTACAAAAAATTGCATATCAATATTATTGAATAATAACATTTTGACACTGATAGCTAATTTGTCCAATGTTTGGAGCTTTGCTAGAATTGGTCCCTATGTGATCAATGACATATCTATATCCAGCAACAGATGAGTAATTATTTCAGACAATGTATCAACACCCTAATCTGCAACTCTGGTGGCCTATAGTCCTGACACAAACCTCAAATATTATTGCGAAAAGAGTATAAAAGTACAGTCGGTTTGTTTCCGACAGAATAATCATTTCACCAAAGGCATGTTAATAAAGGTAATAGTATGTTCACTTGTTTATGTTACATGTCTGGTAAACTTTCCAAATGTGTGGTAAACTATGCCAGATTTAATGTAGCACCTCAAGCTCCCAACACATGTTTCTTGGTGATCGTGGTTTGAGCCTCGACTGGCTACTGCTGTATCTGTGTCCTTCCTCTCTGTCTCCCCCTACATACCTGTTTCACTAGCCTCTGCTTCCTAGAGCTCCTGTCTGATCATTGCACATGCTGACCTTCCCCTCTCACATGTAGCCTACACTACCTCTTCCCATCTGATCTAGTGGCTTAGCTTTTGACCCATGGTGCCTTTGCATGCACTGACTGGCACAGTATTTTATTTACAGTATTTTATTTATTGTCTGTTATTCGTACAATATCCATTCACAGAGATATGCTCAAGTGTTAATTTACTGCATTGTATTTGCCTGCCACTTTACATACCAATTGATCTACCTCTCAAACTCAGATTTCTGTTGGACTAATTAACTTACATCGTTTCCTTTGTAGTTTTAAATGAGAAATGGTTTTCAACATGCCCACTTGGTTAAATGAAGTTTAAATAAATAAATATGAGTTAGCTAAAGAATAATGATTTGAGCTTAACATTTTGAGAGAGGAAAGTGACTAGAAAGTGCAGGAAGTGAGGTTTTTAATGAGGGAATAAGATAGATATACTCCTCATTTTTGGCTTCACAGAAGAAGAGGCTCTTCCCAGAGGGAAAACTCTGGAATGAGATGTCATTTCCTGGTTCCAATAGGTCTGCCTGAACAGTTGTATGGGGAGTGCTTGAGGCAAGAAAATTGCTAGATTCCTGGGGGAAATATTTTCCCTTATGGCCTAGTGTTTTATTTCCTAGTATTTACCATCTTACCTTCACCTAATGATCATGTTGTCACAGACAGAATTGCATGAATGCTCCTGAATTATTGTCCAAAGTGCAATTTTATGTTTGCTCCAAATTGTCTTTTGCTTTGTCAGAGGGACACAACTATTAACAATGCAATTTAATGACTTGGCAATTAAGTTTGAAATATTTAACATTTTAGTAAATTAGTGTAGAAATGTAGAGACAAGAGAAGATACTTTCTTTGATTGTTATGTTTATTTTCCAAAAGAAGAAAGCATGCAGTCCCATATATTACTAATTATAGATATTCACTGTGAGTATATTTTTATATTAGTGCTATAATATAACAACTACCATTTGTGTTGAAGGTAGAGCATGAAATGGATGAAATTGAAACGAGTACTTACATTTGAATGGCTGTGGTCATCATATTAGAACAAGTACTCATTTTACTAAGCCAATATTCCTGAATCCTGAAGCATCAGCATATTTATCATAGTATTTAAAATATGAACTAATATTATTTCTAAAGCCAAGAAAACAACTAAACAATTATACTAAAAAATTTACTTGTTTCCTACCAAACCATAATTAGACATGGAGGATAATAATATCCGACCCCCAAAACAAATCAAACATTAGGAAGTAAAAATATTTTACTCTTACTTACCTAGATTCAGATGAACACATGGATTCCATCCTTATGCCGTAAGGATTTCATTGACTTTGACAAGGGCCAAATTGTGATGGCTAGACGACTGAGTCAGAGCATCTCTAAAACTGCAGCACTTGTGGGGTGTTACCAATCTGCAGTGGTGGTCAGTACCTACTATTAAGTAGGAAAAGCAGTGAACATGAGCAATGGCCTCCAGATCAGTAACATTGCTGGGTTTGCATGTTGCAACCGCCTTCTTCATACCCCACCAGATATTTTCTATGGAGCTCAAGTCAGGTGACTGTAATGGCCACTGTAGCATTTTCCAGGACTTCTGCAACGAAACCTTGGTAGACTTTGAGGTATACTTGGGATCATTGTCCTGTTGGAAGGTCAAATTATGCCTAAGCTTCAGCCTCTTCACAGACACCACATGCTGCAGGCTTCTTGCGCCAGTGGATGCAAAGCAGCCCCAAAGCATCATGAGCCACCACCATGCTTGACATTGGAGAGAGTGTTCTTTTCAGCATTTGCTTCATTCTTCTTCCTTCAGACATACCATTGAGCCATTGTGCCAAAAGGTTCCAGTTTTGTTCCATCATTCCACAGAACAGAATCCCAAAACCTCTGTGGCTTCTTTATAAGATTTTGAGCATTCACTAAACAAACCCCTAGCCAGTTCAGGTATTTTATATGTTCCAGCTCAAGCACACTTGGTGCAACTACTGAAGCTCTTGTTTCTTTGCATCAGGTGTGATTGAGAAATACCTGTTTTGCGTGTTTGTGCTGTTGTGAGGGATTCTATTTAGGGAGTTGAATAATGCTGAGACTGGAGAAGTCATTATGAGTTGCATTTTCAGTTGAAACCACTTGATGGATTTATTGTGTTGATCTCTTTCAATTGCTTTTGATTTGTTCACTGCAAACAGTTGACAGTTTTTACATATTGACAATACATCTGATTTGCAATGAGGACTGAATAATTTTGATTGCAAATGTACATATTAGTCATGAGAAGTTCTACCTATTTCACTGACTCTGATCTTGTCTAGTCAGTCAGTATAAAGAACAAATCTTTAAGTTAATTCCATTCATTTGCACAAAGCACAATGGGCACAGCTTCCAGTAAACAATGAATGGAACTCATTACTCATTGTTCAAACAAATATTAAATTGAAGAATTTACTTCATCCAACTAAATTATTAATATTATTTATATTTTCTTTCATTTTTTTGTTATTTAGCAGATGCTTTTATCCAGAGCGACTTAGAGTACAGGGACATTCTCCTTGGAGCAACTTAGGGTGAATTGTCTTGCCCAAGGACACAATGGCATATGGCACATCCAGAAATCAAACCAAAAACCTTCATTTCCTAACCGCTGAGCCATATGACCCCCTAACATAACCAAAGCTGCTGTGTTCTATAAAGTTGTGTTAATCATTTTATCCAATATTATAATTACCACATCCTAGCTAATTATGTCCTGAATCCAATTATCAATCCGAAACTCAGCTTTTTCTTCTCAAATGCTACTTGCAGCTTGACATATGTATCCCTGTGCAGATAAGATTGTTGGTTTTACATGAAACAATTAACAGTCAACAACAGTGAAATACTGGGCTAGAAGGTTGTGTATAACCACTGCTAGGGATTCTGTTGTAGACCTGCTGCCATCCACTTTGAATAAACAAACACTAATTTACTATTAATGATTAAATCAAACAAATCAATCATTCTTGAGCAAAAGCTCTGTGTATGTTCAAAAAGAATGAATTGTTTGTGAACCGCACATCACTGCTACAGATAGTCTTTTGAGATGGTCCAAAGAAAGGTATTAACAGTACATTCTAAAGTTCATAAGTATGGCCCTGATGTGTAAACTTTACTTTCAACACTTCCTGAGAGATTTGAATTGGCAACGATTTCTTTCTTTCATCCAGACTAAAATTGAAAATGTATTCATGGTCGAGGTGTTAAATAGAGTAGAGGACGTGCTTGTGTTTGGCGTACAGTATGCTGCGAAATTGAAAAAGACGGAAGCCTTGACAGATGTACATAAATAAGACGTGCATTCCCCCCAGGCCAAGGATCACAGTAGATTGGATGAGTCAAAATGAGTTTGTTTAGCGTGGTTGTTTTTATAGCATATATGGGTCAAGGATTTGTCACACATTATTGTCTTCTATAACCAGTCCGTGTGATCTTCTGTATACATTGAGACACTAATCAGTCAAATAGTGTCATAGGACTTGCAAGCATGTGATGTGAAAGAGCTTTGAAACAGCAACATAGTTCAATGCTTTTCATGAGCCTTGTGTAGTTCAGCTTTGTGAGTAGCACAACAACCCTTCCAATATGTTTTTGTAATATTGATCAGGAACAGGCTGAAATGATTTGTGGTAAGACTGAGGCTACTATTATATGGGCGTTTTAACCAAAGCCTTTATTAGCGCACAATTTAAAGAGGTATCCTAATATAACCTTCTCTGTTTTTCCTGATCCCTTCATAACCACATTTGTCGGAATATATATTTTGATCTGGTCAGGTTTGTGCTATTTTGATGAGCTACAAGTAGAATTGATAGAAACTGTTCAACAGAATATGTCTGTCTTACTTCCCCTGTTTTGGCATCCTCACCTCGCTATTCATTAGTGTTCCTCGTTGCATTGCAAATATATCCTGATGCATTTTATCCAACATAAATTGTGTATTCAGCCAAATTTCCTCCGTGGAAGGGTGTTGTTGGGAGAGTAATGAAATTAACAACCATATTTCACTGGGAAATTAAATCAAGTTTTATTTCAGGCTTTGAGTAATATATTCAGAAGGCTGGGCATATTAGCATAATTGCTGCATCTTGGAAATAATGGAGCAACAGCGCATTTCTGAATCTTGTTTGTCATGCCACAGCAAATTTGGCTTATTTTGTTTTGCTCAAAGACAATAGAAATCATTGACACCGTCAGACTGAACCAGAAAGCAACGCTAATCCTAACTAACACTAAGTTCACAGGTTCAAAGACTACTAGAAAATATTGCTCTTCGATGTCTGACACTTCCGTCTGTAAAATGATGAAATGACTGTAGCCATAGACCATGTAGGCTGTATATGCATTGTCCTAGTATGGGAGGAGGAGGGTCCGTGTGCTGGCTTTTTTGGGGCTGAGAAATATGGGTTATCAATGAGGATTAGTGTTGGGTGCTATAACCCAACGTCATTTGCAAGTCTAGTAGTTCTGGAAACTCACGCCAGGGCAGTATTTAATGAATTTAAATAACCCACTTAAAAAATGACACGTGCGTGCAGAGTGATTGATGCACCCATCAGTCATTTCACTATTCCTCCGTGACCAGTGCATTTCCAACCTGCTCTTTGACAGCTTGATCTTAGCTTTTGACAATATTGAGAAAAGGAAAGTGCGAAAAGAAATTGTGCACTGAACCAATTACTTGACCTTATTTGAATAAAGCTAATGAGTTTTTACCCAAAACCATAATCTACATTTCTTTGCTCTTTACTTGTGACATGTGCAATGACAATAAAGTTGAATCTATCTAATCTCCATCGAATGTTATCCATTCATTTTTTCATTTACTTAAGTGTGATGCTACTTTGTAACAAGATTTGTTCGGAAGGTTAATTAGTGCAAATTGTGTTTCCGACATATTAAATTAATCCTTATTAGAAATACTTGCCACGTTATTTGCATTAGAAACTACTGTTTACCCCGTATTTACCTGTAGCCTATTGCAATAAAGGAAGTCCTTGAAATCGTGCTGCCTCTGCTTTTCCCCAGATAATGGCATGTGCATCGCTATATTACTGCAGTGATCCTTCACTATATGCACATCCAGCCCGTCTCACTTTGACACCTTTATATGCCCTGCTTTCTGATCCACACTCCTAGTATGACATTTGGAACGCATACACATTTTCTGCTGCCTTAAAGAGCTGTGTGGGATCTGGGAGGGCGGGTCTTTTTTCTAGCAAATAGAATGGCTCCTATTTTTAGAGGAATGCTGGAAAGTTATTGGCTGGGGTATACATTAGGAGAGCTATATTTAGCACCTGGCCTTTACCTTCTCCCCCTCAAAGGAACCTGCATGTCTCCCAAAGTAGACTTCACTTCATCATTTGTCCTCCTACTCTGTCTTTCTTTCATCTACCGTCACTAGTGAGTCTATACACTACTTTAATACTCTTAACTCATCTACCGTCACTAGTATAGCATCTATACACTACTTTAATACTCTTAACTCATCTACCATCACTAGTATACCATCTATACACTACTTTAATACTCTTAACTTTACGTGACGAGCCTAAAAAACACCTTTAAAGGACAAGCATCTAGTTTATTAGGCTACAGATTAGGTAATATAACAAGTGATTGGAAAATTAAGTGAAATGTAAAAACTATTCTTTGTAGGTGAAACATAACATTTGTGTAGTTTCACAGGCCCAGGTGCAGGCCCGGCTCCTGGCACAGGCGCACAAGGCAGTCGGCAAATGTGTGCGCTCAAAAATAAAAAAACATAAGCCTACTGTGAGGATTGTTTCCGCTGTCAGTGCTTGATTTGACTGCTTACCCGATTTGACTGACCCACAGACTTCCATCCCCACAAACTGTCACAGACCCACGTTTTGAACGCTGATTTGCAGCTTCGCTCCACAGTTATACGACACGTGTTGTTCACGGAAGAATGAGGGAGGTGCAAGGTGTAACGTTTGAAGCTAGTGCGATACCATTCTAATAATAACTACAAATCCTAGAGATAGCTAGCTAGCTAGCTAGCTAGCTAGCGAGAAGAAAGAATATGTTCTGCTAAATGAATAGCAACTCATTTTGACTATATTATCTATCTTGTCACATCGCTGTCCAGCGACTCCTTGGGCCCTATTTTAACGATCTAAGTGCATGGCGTGAAGCGCGTGGCGCAAGTGCGCTTTGGGTGTGTCAAAATCTACTTTTGCTAGTTTGACAGCAGATAAAAGGGTCCATGCGCCGGGCGCATGGTCTAAAAGGGTTGTACTGACGGGCCTTCTCCACTAGGCATTTCAAAGACGAAATGTTGTGTCCCATTCATTTTCAATTGGGTCACGTGACAGTGCATGCGGGGCAGTGTGGGATACCTGGCGATGCGATGCTGCCGTGAGAAGCACCAAAAGATAGGATCAATCCTATTTTATGCAAATTTGAGACGAATTTCACTACTCAGGGTTGGGCGACAGCCAATCAGAAACATTGCGTTGTGCCGGGTGCAAGATAGGGCCCCTTGTGTTTAGATCTGGCACCTGTAAATTAAATTGCAATTAAAGCACAGTCGTGGTCAAAAGATCTGAGAGTGTCACAAGTATTGGTCTCCACAAAGTTTGCTGCATCAGTGTTCTTAGATCTTTTTGTCAGTAGTTACTATAAGCATTCCATAAGTGTCAAAAGCGTATATTGACAATTACATTAAGGTTATGCAAAGAGTCAATATTTGTAGTGTTGACCCTTCTTTTTCAAGACCTCTGCAATCTGCCCTGGCGTGTGAATTAACTTCTGGGCAACATCCTGAATGATGGCTGCCCATTCTTGCATGTTCATTGCTTGGGCTTTGTCAGAATTTATGGGTTTTTGTTTCTACACCCACCTCTTGAGGATCAACCACAGGTTTTCAATGGGATTAAGGTCTGGGGAGTTTCCTGGCCATGGACCCAAAATTTCAATGTTTTGTTCCAAAAGCCAATTAGTTATTAATTTTGATTTATGGCAAGGTGCTCAATCATGCTGGAAAAGGAATTGGTCATCACCAAACTGTTCTTGGATGGTTGGGAGAAGTTGCTCTTGGAGGATGTGTTGGTACCATTCTTTATTCATGGCTGTGTTCTTAGGCAAAATTGACCTGCTGTCAAATCTGGCAGTAAACGTAGATGGTTGTACAGTCATATCAGAAAAAACTGTAAAAGACCTTGGTGTTACTCTGGACCCAGATCTCTCTCTTGACGAACATGTAAAAAATATCTCAAGAGCAGCTTTTTTCCATCTCAGGAACATTGCAAAAATTCGAAATTTTCTGTCAAAGAATGATGCAGAAAAGT
>JACXGM010010180.1:0-26599 GCA_016801145.1 Umbra pygmaea | reverse complement strand
TGGTCTCGCACTGGCTATCATCATCCACTCCACCTCATTACAGTCCTGTTCTGTTGGTCGCTCACTGGCTATCATCATCCACTCCACCTCATTACAGTCCTGTTCTGTTGGTCTCGCACTGGCTATCATCATCCACTCCACCTCATTACAGTCCTGTTCTGTTGGTCTCGCACTGGCTATCATCATCCACTCCACCTCATTACAGTCCTGTTCTGTTGGTCTCGCACTGGCTATCATCATCCACTCCACCTCATTACAGTCCTGTTCTGTTGGTCTCTCACTGGCTGTCATCCACTCCACCTCATTACAGTCCTGTTCTTTTGGTCTCTCACTGGCTGTCATCATCCACTTGCTTTCTCTGTGCTGGCTGGCTATGGCCTTTGCTTCCTTGTCTGTCCCTGTCTATCATACTTTTCTCTCTTTCTTCCTTCCGGTGCTCGTCGTACTCCCCCCTCACAGTGTATTCAAACACGGCAGGTTGTTCTGAGCCCCTGGGTATGAAGTCGCGCCTGCTAACTGACCGCCAGATCTCAGCCTCTAGCGTCCACCGCACCTGGGGCATCGAGGCATTCACCTGGCTGCCGCACTATGCCCGTCTGGACAAGCAGGGCAAGACTAATGCCTGGACTGCGGCAACCAACGACCGTTCTGAGTGGTTGCAGGTAACAATTGGGATTGTGGGAAACAGCCTGGGGAATGGGGTCATTGATGAACCTAGAGGCCAAAATTGTTCTAAATATCATAAAAAATCTTCTTTAATAGTGGTGTCCAATTATATTATGAGAGTCTCACACAGGATGACCAAGACATCCAGACATAAAGAATTACCCTAATAGAATTGTCGTTCTAGGAACATTGCTCAAAATCATACAGTGTCTCTGTAATACAAAGACATCTGTTAGAAACCGCTAGAATGATTGTAGTGCAATCAGTAAAACATGTATGCTTTGAAAGATGAAAGAACATGACTACAATCATTTTCCCATCTATGTAGTCCTTCCGTAATATGGGATGACACTGTAGAATGGAGTTTGCATGTAGAAATGCAAAGCCAGGCATATGAAACATATTTCACTGTCCCAGAAATGACTGGAACATGATCCCAGACCCTACTGCCAGCAGCATAGAGCCCTGTATTGCCTTGCTGGTTTGCTTCTAAAGCTAAGCATGGTCGCACCTGGTTAGTCCCTGGATAGGAGACCAGTGCTGCTGGAAGTGGTGTTGGAGGGCCAGTAGGGGGCACTCTTCCCTCTGGTCTAAAGATCAATCCCAATGCCCCAGGGCAGTGACGGTGACATCTGCCCTGCGTAGGGTGCCGTCTTTCGGATGGGACGTTAAATGGGTGTCCTGACTCTCGGTGATCATTAAAAATCCCATGGAACTTATCGTAATAGTAGGGGTGTTAACCCCCGTGTCATGGCCAAATTCCCAACCAGGCCTCACCTCAGTAATGGCCACCTAATAATCCCCCTCCTTCCTAATTGGCATATATACTACTCACCTCTCCATCTGATAGCTGATGTGTGGTGAGCGTTCTGGTGCAAAATGGCTGCCGTGCATCACCCAAGTGGGTGCTACACATTGGTGGTGGATGAGGTGGGCTTTCCCCCTCACTGTGTAAAGTGTTTTGGGTTCTTGAAAAGCGCTATATAAGCTGAACGTACATGTTTCAAATCATTATCATTATTATTATTGATCCCTGTAGCATAGTGTTTTGTGGAAATTTGTAAAACTGTAGAAAATGAAAAATGGTCAATGCTCTACAAACCTAATGTTTTTGGGAAGCCTATAAAAGTTCCCTTGCTAAATAATCTATGCCAATTCGGACAAGTCCTGTATTGTGAACTGAATTTGTCCACGATAACAATTTATATTGGGAGGAGAATTCAATGAGTGAACATTTTTTCATTGGAGAGCAAAATCAAACTACAGCACGTTTATCGGTGCAGGTTTTGATTGCCCCTAAAACAACCCAGAAGCTGGAAGTGGGAAATGTTCAGAGAAACAGGTTTTCTAGACCCTTAACTCTCTTGCTGAGTGACAGAAATGTCCATTGTTTAATTACTAGGCAGAACGTAGTGGAGACACAGAGGGCTCTTTCCCTGTCGTTAGGGGTCAGATTAGTGGGCAGTGTTGGACCCAGGGTCTGGTCCTGATGCCTTACGCTTCTGTACCAGGTGGACCTGGAAGCCCCCAAGCGGATCACAGGCATCATCACCCAGGGGGCCAAGGACTTTGGGACGGTCCAGTTTGTTTCTGCCTTCAAGATGGCCTACAGTGACGACGGCCAGTCTTGGAGCATAGTGAAGGACAACATCACCAGCACAGACAAGGTGAGTGGCCAAATATCAGGAGAGTTGTCATTTTGTATTAAAGTGTATCTATTTATACTGGAACATTCTTTTAAAGTGAGTTCATGGGAGCATAGCATGAATGTAGCTAATAAGTATAGACCGTATTCAATTACTTTGATGATTAAATAAGTCAGGTAAAGTCAATTGGACCCGTTTAAATTTTTTTGGGATGTTATTGATTGTAGTATTGCTGCTCAGTGTGTCCAGACCTAACCAGCTCCCATCTTTTCTATGTCTGTTATTCGTCTCTACAACTCCCAGATCTTCCCGGGCAATAGCGACAACAACGTCCACAAAAAGAACGTGTTTGAGCCGCCCTTCTATGCCCGATTCGTTCGCATCCTGCCGTGGGCATGGCACGAACGCATCACCCTGAGAATGGAGCTTTTGGGCTGCGATGAGTAGCCTGTCCCTACCTACACCACCTCCTCTTACCCTACTCCTTTCTTGTCCTCCTCCCTCCTTTCCAAACCTTCCTGAGCCACGCCTGCACTGCCTTTATCACACCCTTAGAGGGCAGCAAAACACCATGCCACCCCAAAACCCTGCAAACTGACTAGGAGATGTTCACAATCCACACCAAACTACTGATCCAGGTTACATCCAGGTTTGGCTCAACCCACCTTACGGTCACCACTAGGCTAGGGTTTGGCTAATATGATCCTAAAGCACACAGACAACAAGTCGGAACTGAACAAACTCTGGACCTGTCCTTCCCAGTTTAGGACCCGCATTCAGTGTCAAAGTAACAATGCTGATCTAGGATCAGGTTTCCTTACTTATTCTTTATTAGGATTTAAAAGCAAAACTGATTCCAGATCAGCAGTGACACAATAAGAAGCTTCATGAGTATGGGCCTAGGCGGCTGATCTCAGGACCCCTGACAGCATAATCGAACCCAACTAAACCGAGATGTTACTTCCCAACTGAGGATTTTCCCCCTGGCTACCCAGAGACACTGAGGTGCGTGGTAGTCTTATCAAACATGTGTGTTGCATTATCATCTAGCCCAGGGGTGCTCCTGGTGTTCTACCATCCTGTAAGTTCATTCCAACCCTATTTTAGCACACCTGATTCTAATAATTTTTTGGAAGAAAAGCATAATCAGGTTAGTTACAACTGGGGTTGGAGAGAATATCTACAAGACAGTAGTTCTCCAGGAGCAGCTTTAAGCACCCTGGTCTTGTCATTTTCTGTAATTTTGCAGTACTCTGGAACAGATTTGTTTTTGCTGAGGCTTTTGTTTGCATTTCATCGTTGGGTTACTAAACCAGGTGAAATTAAATGACCAATACCAACACCAAATGGGATTTCATTATATAGTATAACATGGATTTATAATTAGCTATGCTTTTACTCAATTTAATTTCTGAAGTAGCAGAGTTAACAGATCAAACACATATATTCAACGTTGATATGGCTTCTGTTCTGTAGTCTTGTGACGTTAAGTAATATTCAAAATCCTCAAAGTAGTTAACCCCAAAGTGCTATTTTAGTAGATTCTTTTTGCCAAAGGGAATCTAAAAGTCCAGTCATAATGTGGTGTTTTTTAACTCCAGTACTTTTTTGCAATGTTTGTCCTATCATTTTTTATACTTATCCCAGCTTGTGGTGCGGAATCAATATTAATGCGTTTGTTAGTAGTTTGATAGTATTAAAAGGTGTCATATTAGAGGTAGGAATTGAATGGTTCTGCCAGGTGTCTCTCAGGTCAAGGCAGTCCCAGTTACAGTTTTGTGAACACATGTTATTAATATGATGAATCTGTCATTTCTCTGCAAAGCGTATGTATGGCTTCCATCTGTTACCAACAGGCAGTATAGATTTGACATCCTCAAAAATGAATTTACATCACTGATCTGGTCATTCAACTTAAAGAAAAGACTCCATGAAATAAATTCTTTAAAAAAATTTTTTTACTTGTAAATGTTGTGCATCAAAGAACTCAGTCGCCATCCAGTTCTGACAAGCGTGCTAAATTATGCATAATAAAGGCTGTGGTCACACTGATAAGATGGAAAAGAAAATTCAAATTCAAAATGATTTCTACGGTTGCACTGAATATATGACTTGTGGCAGTCTGCATGTTGCTCCTAGGTCATAGCTAACATTGTAAAGATCCCATCGTAAAAAGATTATGGGCTTGTGCAATAAGATATTAGTTTTGATATGAATGAATATTAACATGAACGGATGGCTTTATGGGCAAGAGATTTCCTCTTTAAATGCATGTGGGTAATATTGACTATGGATGGATAGTGTCAAACACTGTACTTTTAGATTTTTGCAGACCGTTATAAAATGTATGTTGTCTGATGTCTGCATGCATCATATTTCAATTGTTAGTTGCATAAGTGTTTTGATCACATTTTATTCTCTGTACACGTTGCTGATAGTTCATCAGACTAGTTATTCTGGTTCTTTCATTTCCATAATGTTCAGATTTTATATAATTGATGAAGAAATATACAATTGATTTGTGTTATTATCAATACTGAGCAGTTCTTGTCTCTATGTTTCTTAAGATAATTCCCTGTTTTTTGGCCTTTGTAACCCACAAGACATAAATAATAAATGATTTAAATACTTTAAAACTGTTCTAGACTGGCTTACATCTCAGTTTCAGTTTGACCAGCTCTGTGTAAAATGTGCAGTATCTGATATTTTCTGTCATTTCTCTATTTGGACATCCCCTATTTAAGCTTTATTCTTAGAGTTCCAGAGTAATCCATTAGAATTTAAGATATTTTCATTTCAAAAAGAGAGGATCAAAAGGTCTTGGATCATTGGGTCAATTTGCCTGTTTAGCATTTTTCCCCCTGAAGGGTATAATCCTCCCCCCTTGACAAAGCTGTTATCTCAGTCATTACCCACGGAACCTCAAACCCCTCCACCATTTCCTCCTCACACCGTTTTGTACAGATAGATGCATCAACTATGATATTGTTTCACACATTTATCCCAAAAATATGTTTTCATTGCAGTGTCACAAAAAGCAGTATGATAGCGATGTGTCATATTGTAGCATTTATTAATCATTCTACACATTTCTATGTACACAGTGTCTATACCCTATGTGCCTTGCATATTTATATTACTGAATTAGAAGTATTACAATAAAAATGTGTTCTATTTGAGAAACAAAACTCAATTAGCAGCACTTTTAAGATGATATTGTTAAATTAGCATACATATTGGCCTATAGGGGCAATGGTGAATGCGCTAGATTAAAGAGTTGCTTTCTGGTTTGGTGTTTAGGGACAGTAGAAGGGCAGAAACACCACATTTCCCTCCAATTGTTGCAAGTTCTAACCAACAAAGAGGCATCTTTTTTTCCTTGTAATTTTGTGTAACCCAAATTGTATAATGATACACCAACAAATTTTACATGGTCACAAATTCATCATAAAAATGTGTCTTGTCTTTAATTTATGAGTGTTCTCTTATATATTCCATTGAGACAAGGTTAATGGATTATAATTGTCAAATAGTGCAGATTCACAAAATCAGAAATTTGACTGGGTCACTGCATGACTTAACATTTTGGATCTTCAGCCACTCAAATTTAGCTTTGCCCTTGTATTTACGGTGTTGTTTTATCGGACCAAAGCAGGTTCTGAAGCAGAATTTCTGTTCAGAATTCCTTCCATTTGTTGTTTAACATTTAAACAACATGGCCAGTCCTGGCCACCATCATACTTCCTGTTCATGGATGGTTGGAAGAATTTTCTCTCTGAGGATGTGTTGGTACTATTCTTTATTAATGGCTGTGTTCTTAGGTAAAATTGTGTGTGAACCCACTCCCTTGGCTGAGAAGCAACCCCACATATGAATGGTCTCAAGATGCTTTACTTTACTGATGCTTTACTGTTGGCATGACACAGGACTGATAGTAGCGCTCACCTTGTCTTCTCTGGACAAGGTGTATTCCGAAAGGCCCAAACAATCGGAAAGGGGATTCATCAGAGAAAATGACTTTGCCCCAGTCCTCAGCAGTCCAATCCCTGTACCTTTTGCAGATCAGACTGTCCCTGATGGTTTTCCTGGAGAGACTTCATTGCTGCCCTTCTTGGCACCAGGCCTTCCTTCAAAAGTATTTGCCTCACTGTGCGTGCAGATGAACTCACACCTGCCTGCTGCCATTCCTGTGCAAGCTCTTTACTGGTGGTGCCCCAATCCTGCAGCTGAATCAAATTGAAAAGATGGTCCTGGCACTTACTGGACTTTCTTGGGAGCCCTGACAACAATTGAACCTCTCTTCTTCGGTTGTTGATGATACGATAAATGGTTGATTTAGGTGCAATCTCACTAGCAGCAATATCCTTGCTTGTGAAGCCCTTTTTGTGCAAAGCAATGATGACGACATGTATTTCCTTGCAGGTAACCATGGTTGACAGAGGAAGTCCAATGATTTCAAGCACCACCCTCCTTTTAAAGCTTCCAGTCTGTTACTCTAACTATCAGCATGACATCTACATCTTTGTCGTCATCAACACGCTCACCTGTGTTAAAGCGTAACTCTCACCAAAATGCAACCTTAGGTATTTTTTTGAATGTACTCAAGTCAAACTCGAGTCAAAATGGCAGCCAGCAGAAACACAAACTGCTAAGGTGAGTTGTACAAAACCTTTCTTTTTAGTAAACTCTGTGTACACAAATAATGTTCTCAATGCTCGAGTTCATGTGTACAGCCCCTGGTGATACTTCGAGCAAAGTTTCATGTTGTCAAGCCTTAGGGGTTTAAAAATAGCAATTTTGATGGTATCATATTAGTGCCCCTATCACTCCCGTCAAAAGGCGATTTCACCGAAACCAAAAATAAGGAAAATCTTAAAAGTAGCGTTTTCCGTCTTAATTATGCTTTTAAACGAAAGTTTGACTCAAGTACATTAAAAAATGACCTTAGGTTGCATTTAGGCGAGAGTTACGCTTTAACAAGACAATCACTGACATGATGGCAGCTGGTCCTTTTGTGGCAGGACTGAAATTCAGTGAATTTCAGTGAAAGAAGGACTTTTGCCATTTATCTGATCACTTTTCTTTTTTTTCACAATTACTCAAATAAAAAACTGGGGATTTTATTTACCTCAACTATAGAAGGTAACAGGCTTTGTTTTGAGACAGGGGTTTGTTAGAGGCAGGCCTTTATATCTAATTCCCTCTGTTTGAGGGGAATAATTTCAATTTTTTACTGTCAACCCTTATTCCAGTTTGCCCTTCAAAGTTGGGCCTACTGCATTACGTTGTTAACACAATCTCAACACTTCTTGTAACCATTCTAATAAGTTGTTGATAAATCAGTCGCTTGCACTGAATCTATTCTCAACTGTACGTTACTATAAACTACACCAGAGTAAAGCATACAGCCACATTCACTAAAATACCAGTAAGACGACAATACAAATTCCTGCTCCCACAAGCCGCCATTCCGTAAGTTTTCCATCCAACCCAAGTTGCGAATACCCTGAGCTAGCATTTCATCCTGGTAATGAGTAACGTCACCTGCTACATTTGGATTGGAACGAAAACCTAGGGAATGGCAGCTTGCAAGAGCAGGAATGAGTGTTGCTACTTTTGATGAGTACCATAATCCAGAAAAAACAAAGTGTTGAAAATAGCATGAACATATTTTTGAATCGATAAAATGTATGCTTAACTGGAATGCACATTATATGAAAGGCACCTAGGAGATTATCCACACGTAATATTCCCCCGGCCTTTATTTAAGACCGGCCTTTGTCTGTGATGACCACGCCCCGGCCATTATCAGAGACCACACATTTAATTGACTAACAGTTTTTAATTGAGGAATTACGGTATATGCAAATTGTCAACATCAACACTGAGGCAACAGACTTTGTGAAAATTAGTATTTATGACATCCTCAAAACGTTTGAGCACCACTGTCAGTAGCATCATACAGTCCATGCTGATTGCTCGGCCACACATTCATTCTGTAAGCGTCCTGTTTAAACTCATCCCAGATTGGGATGTCGGGTCTATGCAGACCATTGAAGTAGATTAAATTGAGTTTCATGTTTGTTGAACCAGCTTTAGATACACTCAACTAAAGGATTATTAGGAACACCATACTAATACAGTGTTTGACCTTCAGAACTGTCTTAATTCTACGAGGCATTGATTCAACAAGGTGCTGAAAGCATTCTTTAGAAATGTTGGCCCATATTGATAAGATAGCATCTTGCTGTTGATGGAGATTTGTGGGATGCACATCCAGGGCACGAAGCTCCCGTACCACCACATCCCAAAGATGCTCTATTGGGTTGAGATCTGGTGACTGTGAGGGACATTTTAGTACAGTGAACTCATTGTCATGTTCAAGAAACCAATTTGAAATGATTCGAGCTTTGTGACATGGTGCACTATCCTGCTGGAAGTAGCCATCAGAGGATGGGTACATGGTGGCCATAAAGGGATGGACATGGTCAGAAACAATGCTCAGGTAGGCCGTGGCATTTAAACGATGCCCAATTGGCACCAAGTGTGCAAAGAAAACATCCCCCAAACCATTACACCACCAGCCTGCACAGTGGTAACAAGGTATAATGGATCCATGTTCTCGTTCTTTTATGCAAAATTCTGACTCTACCATCTGAATGTCTCAACAGAAATTGAGACTCCTCAGACCAGGCAACATTTTTCCAGTCTTCAACTGTCCAATTTTGGTTTGCTCTTGCAAATTGTAGCCTCTTTCCTATTTGTAGTGGAGATGAGTGGTACCCGGTGGGGTCTTCTGCTGTTGTAGCCCATCTGCCTCAAGGTTGTAACAAGTGGTTATTTCAGTCAAAGTTGCCCTTCTATCAGCTTTAAGGAGTCGGCCCATTCTCCTCTGACCACTAGCATCAACAAGGCATTTTCGCCCACAGGACTGCCGCATACTGGATGTTTTTCCCTTTTCACACCAATTTTTGTAAACCCTAGAAATGGTTGTGCGTGAAAATCCCAGTAACTAAGGAGATTGTGAAGAACTCAGACCGGCCCATCTGGCACTAACAACCACGCCACACTCAAAATTGCTTAAATCACCTTTCTTTCCCATTCTGACATTTAGTTTGGAGTTCAGGAGCTTGACCAGGACCACACCCCTAAATGCATTGAAGCAGCTGCCATGTGATTGGTTGAGTAGATCATTGCATTAAGGAGAAATTTAACGGGTGTTCCTAATAATCCTTTAGGTGAGTGTATGTGTTGTGTGACATAATGCTGTGTATCCATTTAAAACAGGTAGTCTGTGGCCATAAACCCATGTCCACAGTCACCAACAATGCTTAGCTGTAGCGTAGAAATTGTGCTCAGCTGTTATTAAGGTGTCTTATGTCTGCCAAGGTAACATTCCCCACGCCATTATACCACCACCACCCTGAACTGAGGACACAAAGCAGGATGGATCCATCGATTTAAACAGTTTACCGCAAAATTCTGCACATACCAAGTAATGCACGTCGCAGCAGAAATCACATTTTCTCCCGTCAAGTAGTGTTGGTGAACGCATCCCAGTGTAGCCTAATGTTCCTGTTCTTATCTGAGAGGCTGGACCTTGCGTGGGTCTTCAGCTGCTGTCCTTCATAGGTGAATGCATTGTGTTTAGAGATGATCTGAGCACAGCATAATGTTTGGTCTTTCTGTCCGCTTCTCTCACCTCTAATTAACAAGATATTTTCGCCCAGAGAACTGCTGCTAACTGGATGTGTTTTAATAATGCCACTATACTCCCTAAACTCGAGAGACTGTATTGTGTGAAAATCTCAACAGTCATACCAGAGTCAAAGTTGCAAAGATCATATGCCCTCCTCAATTTAATTTTACAATAGGTCCAAAAATAACGTAACCACCTGACTATGTCTCACGCTTGATAAATGGAGTTGCAGCCATGTAATAATCAGGTGTTATTTAAGAAGTGATTGAGTGTATCAGCTGAAGGATATTGCCACCTTTCCTGAAAAAAGAGCATGCCAGAAATACACAATGCAAACAGTAAGTCATACAGTATTTTATAAAGTAGTATGAAAAAATCGGTTGCAAAGTCAGTGGCACCCCTAAAGAATATTTCAAACAAAACCAAAGGCAATGATATGAAATGTTATGCTTTATAGTTTGTCTGTCTGGAACAGTGGAAAGTTTGCCAAGAAGAGGATACGTGTGTATTGCCCGCACGCACCTTCAGGGAGCTGGTAATTGATGCAAAGAAGATTTGAAGGATCACAGTTTCAGAAACGCACAGTCTAGAGGAATCTAGGGTTATGGAGTCTCAAAATCAACTGTTGGACAACACCTCCATGTCAACAAGCTCTATGGAACGGTTTCACGATAGAAACCCTTACTGAGACCAACCCACAAATTGCAGGGCCTGAACTCTGCCAAGCGTTACTGAAACTGCAGTTGGAGTTGTGTGTTGTGGTAAGAGGAGACAAAGTGAACTCATGAAGCATCAGCTTGTTGAGCATAAAAAAGCAGCCTCCATACAAGCAAAAGCGTGGTACTTAAAGTTTGTAGCATTGTTTTCACAAACCCCACAGATTGACCAAACTAACTTGTAAACTACCAGGTAAATAAAGCTTGTGCTGTCAAATCCAGCTGTGTTGAGAGACAGTATAATGACATCTCTTGGCCTCCACCACTTTGGTTTCTTCACGTCCCTATTTTGCCTTTGGCTGTCTTTTAACAGCTTGACTACAAAGGGAATAGAGCCACCAGATAAGGCCTGCGGGTGTGGTGTCTGTACTCTTCTGAATGTATTCCAGCAACAATTGTGTGCACTGGTTGGTTGAAAACTGTCAGGTGGCTGTCGTTGTTTAAGCTCCATCACAAATGTCTTAGAAAACGTTCCTCTACTCATCAGGTCTCTCTACATTGTGCTGACCAGGTGAATGCTAGCCTAATGAGAAGCTCCAGGTCTGTTGTTCTCACCTGTAAAGTCTCCAATGATTGCAGATTACCTGGAGAAAAGGAGACAACAGTTTTTATTTTTGTATACAATTGGCATCAAACAGCATTGTTTTGGGCACTCAGGAGAATGTAACAGGTAAAAGAATGGTCCGGGTACTGAAAAACAATCATATTTTGAAAAAATTACAACAAATAAGCCCCTAAAGAAATACAACCTGGGAAATTTTTTTTGATTGATTACACTGACAAACATGTTTCTTCATTAGGTACCTAAATGGATTTCCTCCAATAAAACCAAACATTGATAATGATTTACCAATACCTTCCTTTTTGTTGCAAAAATCAAAGAAAATCCTTTTTTCTATACTATTGTCCTAGTATCAATATCTGTAACAGATATAAATTATATGAATCTGTAACAGATATAAATTATATGAATCTGTAACAGATATAAATTATATAAATCTGTAACAAATATAAAATATATAAATCTGTAACAGATTTAAATCTGTTACACATAGAAATGAATTGTGTAGAACAGATGATGGCCGGAAAATAATAATATCCGCTCCACAATTACATCCCTGGTTTCCAGAGATTCCACAAACCTACATGCCCCAGTTTGCTGCCAGATCCTAAAGACTTTCCCACAACAGCAGGTTCTGGAAACAGAATCCCAGGGCCAAAAATGTCAGGAACACTGAAGGACCTTACCGCCCTGGACAGCCTAGCCAGGAAGCACTCTTGGAAAAACAGCTATTTCTGACCAGTTATGTGCCACCAAACACATTTTTGTCTCTCAAAGAATGATGCTCTTTTTATTGTACTTATTTTCCAGGTTTTTAAAAGTACTGCTAATTCAGTAGATATGAATCTATCATGATTATAGCTGTCACATGCAACTGAGTTTAGTACAGAAATACAATATATGAGTAGTTTATATGTGTGCATAACCAACCATCCATAAGAATGTACTTTTTTACTGGCCTTTGATGTGAAACGTGTACAGGAAAAGTGAAGCTGTATAGGACTCAACCATATCTGAATTATAATGTTATTGCCAAAGACAACATTAAAAGAATTGCCAATTTTTTGGGCGAGATTTTTCATGAAGTGTATTATGGTTTAAATTCTGCTAATATTTATGACCTAACATGATCTTTCTCACTGCCATGTCCCGTTAGTTTACCACTCTTCAATGAAAAGACTCAATAAGTGCTTGACACTCACGCATATCCTTGCGGTCTATGACTGTCTCCTATGAATGTCAGCATTATTTGATAGTACAGCTTTGTGTCATTCAGTCTAACCACACATTTAGACTCCTTTCTTGTGTCTGTGTCTGTGTTTGTAGGGGGCCTCTTCTCATCTAACGCAAAAACTGTCTTCCTTGTTGACGGTACAAATTATACCCCTGGATCCATTCACCCCTGCAGTTCACAGGGCCCTGGTATTCGGAGCCCTAGGCAAAAGCTTTCATCTGGAGCTTTTGGGAAGAGCAGTGACTGGGCCTCTTCAAACGCACCAGTAATGGTTGTGTATCGGGGAAGGTAAGCGAGTGTCTCCCAGCACTGGGTGGTTGCGGGGATTAAACAGTACGAGAAGGAGAGGTGCTGTTGCTGAGGG
Organism: Umbra pygmaea; assembly: GCA_016801145.1. NCBI lineage: Eukaryota > Metazoa > Chordata > Actinopteri > Esociformes > Umbridae > Umbra > Umbra pygmaea. The sequence continues at coordinate 13,712 of JACXGM010010180.1, read as the reverse complement.
GTATACGGCCTGTGTGTGTGTGTGTGTGTGTGTGTGTGTGTGTGTGTGTGTGTGTGTGTGTGTGTGTGTGTGTGTGTGTGTGTGTGTGTGTGTGTGTGTGTGTGTGTGCGGTGAGGGTCTAGGATGGAGATGGGTCAAGCTCATCTACAGGGATGGGTCGAGAAGCTGATGGTAGTCTGACATCCTGCTGGTTTCAAAGGCCTAACAGCAGCTTTTTCCTTCATCCCTCAGCGACCGTCTAGGTTTTCTATTATTTCTACTGGGGTGTTATTTCAACAGGCACCAGCTATACTAAAACAGCTAGATGTACAAAGAGTTCGCCCCAGAGGAAGCGTCAGGCTAACCATAGCGTGTTTACTCTTCTCTTCGAGACTCTGAGGTAGGGTGGCTAACATCAGGGTGTGTCCGTCTGTGTGCGTGTGCTTTGACACTGGTGTGTTCGTGCACATTGTGTTCAGTGTGTATGTGCAAATATGTAGCGGATGGTTCGAGGGAATACCCTCTAGCTTCCCATGGGGCTTAGCATGTGAGCGGAGTAGGAAAACATCCCACATCTGCAATGTGATAAGTGCTGTACTTCACTCAACTATTTACAATGGGAAATCAACACATTTCAGTGGTCTCTGAGGAGAACTGGAATTGACTTTGTTTTCCACTGCTGCTGTTATTTCAGCTCCCTGCTGAAATACGAGTCCACGTGACAATATTGACAGTGCTATTCAAGGTTGAGGAAAAACTTGAATGAAGGAATATTCTACACTGGAAAAAATATAAATGCGACATGTGAAGAAGAGGTAGGCTTACGTTTCAATAGCTGAAATAAAAGACCCTGCAAATTTTCCGCATCCACAAAACATTTATTGTTCTTAGATTTTCTGTGGTAATATCCCTGTTAGTGAGCATTTGTGTACGTTGTACTTGGGAAAATATAAGTTCATGACTGTACGGTGAAATGTATTTTTTTCACATGCCACAGATGCCTCACATTTGAAGGAGTTTGAAATTGGAATTTTGACTGCAATAAAATCCACCCAATAACTGTATTTAAAAAAAAATCTCCCACAATCCACCTCCAATGTCATTTTACATAATCAGTATACAGTATGTACCCAGTCTTACAACCACAGGCTACGTGTAACTATGCCAACCAAGGACCTCCACGTCCAGCTGATACACCTGCGGTAACGTAAGTCCAGCCATCCATAGTTACGTCCTCAACAAGGTCTTGACCTGATTGCATTTTGCATTGTAAACAACTCCAGTGATCAGATGTTCACCTCAGATGTCCACAGGCACACTAAGGAAGTCTGAACTCTGTGGATGAGTCCAGGCAGGTTTATGGGGTTGTCAACTAAGTGGCACATAAGGGTGGACAGGTAGGAATATGCTTACAACAATGAGATAATGATGAGATCTCAAGGCTCGTTGTCTTGCTATTTACCCCAGCCATGGATCTGTATAAAATTCCTGGAAGTCATGCCAATGTTGGAGTAGTAGTGAAAGTTCCCGTCTCTAGAGCATGCATGTCCCCTGGTGACAGGGGCTCCACTGCTTGGATAACTGTCTTTGGCTTCCTATCTGTTTCTGTCTAGATACCTGTCTCTCTAGCCTCTGCTTCAGAAAAGAAAAAATAGACTGTGTCATACACAGAAATTCTATGACTGTGTATGACAGCATGTTCCATTTTTCCAGCCACTGAAATGGAGTGTGACAACATACCACTGAAATGTGTGATTGATAGCATAGCATCAGGAAAGTGTTGTTCAAACCAGATACCTTTTTTTAATGTACTTCTCTGTCTTTACTTTTCGGTTTCTGAGCCAAACCGTAGCCTCATTAAAGGTGTTGTATATTAATATATATATTATAGTATACTTTGCAATTCATTTCAAATAGGAAGATTAGCTTTTTTGTGCAGTTTTGTATTAGCACCTTTATGGTAAACATTTATTTGCATATATGTATCTGACATACAGTGAAAAAGGATAAATGCATCATGCAGCAAATTTAAAAATTGTACTTAGTTAAAGAGACAATCTGCAATTTTGCCACATATAAATAGCATATTACATTTTATTAAATCAGGCCAAATGGGAGGATTAAAACATTAGTTAACGGCAAAAGTACCTGTAATGGAATACGTCAAAAAGTACAATATGTATTTCAAGTGAAAGAATACAAATAGACCTGTGAAACAATTGGCTAGCCTATAACTGGATGGAACATGGCTTTGAACATTTTTTTTTAAATACGTCTGTAATTTAACTAGGTAGATCTACACTCATTCAATAAATTATGACATTCTTAAATGAAAACCACTGACAGTTTTTTATTAAATTCTCTACCTTTTCTTTTAAAGTATCTATAAACATAAACCATAGAGAATATGAACATAAACCATAGAGACTATGAAATATTATTCAATAATTTAATGTCCATTCAAATTCATTGATTGTACCATAATCTTTGGAGTTCTGTCATAAATCTATGCAGACATTTATAAAAGGATAGGCTATATTCGATGGAAAATGGCAGTACAGTAAATGCACCTGAAAATGGCAGTACAGTAAATGCACCTGAAAACGAAGTAGGTAGATTAATAGTGAAGTCATTCTATACATATTATAGATCCTCAACACCGTATGTTGACTTGTTACTTTTGATTTAATACTAAAATACTTAAAGTCCTGCAGCTACGCACTTAAGAGCTAACGTAATTTTTTTGAAGACGATGCCCGATGACGTCGTCTCGTATTCTCGCAGAAATTGTCAATGGGAAAGATTGTGACCAGACTCGTATATCTATCTCACAAAGGAACAAGGGGGACATGAATTGACACGACGTTGTCATTTTTTTCTACTGGTAGAACAACTTAAATATGTAAGTAGTCTCATTTTATGACTTAGATACTCTAATGTGTTCTCTGAACATTTGAATTTAAACATTTTTGATGGATGGCAATTAGAACGCGTATTAATTAACAGCTTTACCTCTTATTTGCGATCTAAATCTAACATTGATAAAACAAGCAAAGGCAAGCATGAAACATTGTAATATCTATAAATAAATTTACTTGTTGCACTTTTTATTGTTTAGTTATTTTTTGTGAGGAAAGGCAACCATTGTAAGGAAGCTTATATTTAAATGTTCAACCTATATCAGAACCTATTAAACAACTGCACTTGATGATCCTTCCTAAATAGTGCAAAATAAATGTTATAATAGTTAACGTGTTCAAAAAGAAGGAACAATGTTTTTGTAATGTGTAATCATTTCATATGAATGGTGATATAGGTGACAATATAAATACAGTAGAACTTCCCATTTTTATGTAAACAGGTTTCTGATCAATTATATTTTTTATATGTATAATTTATTTTCTGGTTTCCACTTTGAGGTATGAATGTTATCAAACACATAAACCTATTGCGAGTTGAGCGACAACTCAATTGAAAAATAATTAATTTTAAATACGCTTTCAGCGACCTCTACTGGTTATTGGCTGCATGTAAATATTTACAATAGTAACTGGTAACACCAGGTTCTTTCAAATTATATAACTTACTTTAAACATATTTACAACAGCATAGTGAGTCTCTAAGGGTTACGACAAAGCATACATAGCTACAATGGAGATTTTATTTCATAGGGTCAAAAGACTGGAGGGAACCATGCCGTCTCTATTAATCTTTACAAATGCCAATTGTGCTTTTGAAGCCTGTGTGTGTGTACTGACACTAAATATGGTCAATAGCGTTAAACCTTTAAACAAATCACCATTGTAAAAAAAGGTAAAATGTTCTGTGTTAGTGAGATGTTCCACTCTGGGCCAGGGAGTTCACAGAGCGGCTCTGTCGTGACCAGGTAAAATTAGGGAGTCTAACTTTTTCTAACATTTCTGCTGACATGAATCCCATGTAGAAGTCAGATCCACCCTGTGAGGATGTTGAAACTACTACGCCCTCTACTGTTCGTCTGGGGGTCACTCCTCATCCCTTACCAGGCCGCCCCAAGATACAGCAACGGCTTCTTCTACCAAGACATTACAAATGGAGATGGGAACGGAGAGAGTGGGTCACACATCCAAAAACACAGACACCAGCTTTTATTGTGTTATTTGACTATTTTTACACTACTAAATGAAACCAAGGAAAGGTGCACTCTTGACCTTATTATGCCTCTGCAAAGTTGCAGAAAGTGTGTTGGAAAGGTCAATCAAATCCTTCCCTACATGATTTGGATTGAACAAATTAGAAAGTGTGTAACATTCTTGCGTAGTGTTCATACAAAGGCTATTCCATTCTTCATGCCAGGAGAGTGTGACGTCAGACTATTCCAAACTCATGTACATCTGACTTTGCTACTAGCTACTTCACTGAGTAACCGTCTTACTTCTACTGGGTTGGGTGGCTGTCCCATCTAGCTAATTTAACATGATTCACAACCACTTGCATTGGATGAAAGCTTCTTCTAAATGACTGAAATGTAAATTGATCTGCACAGCACAAGAGCAGATTTTTCTTCATAACATTCCAAAAGGTTCAGAATAGGCTCTAAGATTTTACCAAAACAAAGGTAAGCTGAAGGGTGACACCAATAAAACTGGAGAGTTTTATCTGATCATATGGTCAAGATCTTGGACCCTCTCTATTATGAATAGTACAATAACAATAACAAATAGACCCTGGGATAAAGATGATAGCCACATTACTCTAGTCATAGTGGAACTAAAGTAGAACAACAGTCACGTGAATATCCCTCTGGAAAGTCCCAGCTTTAATACTTTAGAAGACAATGACACAACTGATTGCAGTCTGTTCAGCCAGAGTGTACACCTGAACCACATTTTTGATTGGCCTTCTATGGACAGGTTTTGGTCACTTTAAGACAATTTGAGATCGCTTGTTATGTTTTGTGTTGCCAACTGTGACTGGTTATCCCCTTTTGCTGTCCTTTCCTTCTCCAGTCTATTTTAATGGGGTGCGTCTCCATGTGGAGTCCCTCCAACCGTTCGTGTCGGCGGCCCGGGGCAGTAACGTCACACTGCCCTGTTACTACCGCTACGAACCAGAGATCAACGGCCCCCGCCGGACGCGGGTGAAATGGTCCTGGCTTCCCTCCAACGGAGCCGCTAGGACGGCCCATGAGACTGACGTGATGGTCGCCATGGGCAACCGTCATCGTAGTTACGGCAACTTCCGAGGGCGGGTGCGTCTGCGGCGGGCGGAGCCGGGGGACCTGTCTCTGGTGATCAACGAGCTGAACCTGAATGACACAGGCCGCTACCGCTGCGAGGTCATCGATGGCTTGGAAGACGAGAGCGTCACGGTGGAGCTGGAGTTGCGAGGTGTGTGTTTGTGTCTGTTTCCCTTCTCAGCTTTGAACTGAACATACAGTATAGACTACTCCCTTTCTGTCAGTTTTCTGTTTTATTTTAAATTGCCATTAACGTTTGAGTGTCATTTATTTTCGACCTTTGTAAAAAAAATTGGGGGTCCTGTGTTATCAGTTTAACCATTAAGGAAAACATTGTAATCTTTCCCCATTGTAGGAGTTGTATTTCCCTACCATTCCCAGAAGGGCCGCTACCAGTTCAACTTCCTTGAAGCTCAACATGCCTGCGAGCAGCAGGACTCCACCCTGGCCACCTTCGAGCAGCTCTTCACTGCCTGGGAGGAGGGGCTAGACTGGTGCAATGCTGGCTGGTTGGCCGACGGAACTGCTCAGTACCCTATCACCACTCCGCGAGAGGCCTGTGGAGGCACGGACTTGGCTCCTGGTCTCCGTAGCTACGGACAACGGCACCGCCTCCTCCATCGCTTTGATGCCTTCTGTTTCTCAGCTGCCCCCAAAGGTCAGTGCCTGTTTGTGTTTTTCTGTGTGTATCGTGTTTCTTTGTGCATGTTAGCATTTACTACAGTAGTATCTCCTATGTTGTCCTCTTCACAGGCACAGTTTATTTTGTAAAACATCCCCAGAAGTTAAATTTCACCGAGGCGGTAGCAGCGTGTTCCAAAGATGGCGGTCACATCGCCAAGGTGGGCCAGCTCTACGCAGCATGGAGGTTCATGGGATTGGACCGCTGCGACGCAGGTTGGTTGGCTGACGGAAGTGTCCGCTACCCCATCGCCAAGGTTCGCCCTAACTGTGGCCCTTCGGAACCTGGGGTGCGTAGTTCCGGCTTCCCCCCTCATAATCAGAAATATAGTGTGTACTGCTATCGATAAACTTCCCTTTATCTTCCCCTCGACAATAACCCGAGTTTAAAGTACAAGTATCGCAAACAATGACAGCTTATACCAGCCAAGGACTCCAATCCCCACAAGCTCTGCACTGTTACGTCTTGCAGCGTCAAAAGTATAGATTCAGTAACTACTGAACTGGTCCATTCTTACAGTCAGTCACTCGCCACAAATCTCCACCATGAGAATAAAGAAGAGCTTTTAACAATTGTGGAAAGCAACATGGAATTCCCCGCAAAACACACCAGTCTATTCAGGTTGTCATGGTGAGGTTTGGCTCACAGTAAACGGTTATTACATTTCAAACTCAGGGAAGGTGTTCAACCCCAACAATGCTCTCGTTATGCTTTACCAATGATTTTGCTGCCCAACTAAGCTCTTTCCTTGGTGTTTTACTGATGTGTGTCTTTGCTGTTTTTGCTGCACTTTCAGTTAAGTGCATGTAATTCATAGTCATAGGCACATTACTGGATTGCTGATGTATTATGTGTTTTCATAGCTTTTTTTTAAATATGGGTTGAAGAGGAATGATGATATGATAGTGTGGGTTTTTACAGTGTTTTATAATTGCTTTGAAGAGTGCACAGTGTTACAGTTTTCCATTTATATAATGTTACTTTAATTAGGTTGTATGACCGTAATTAACATTTTCTACTAAATGAATGAAATCCTGTCAAGAGATGTGAAATGCAGAAATTCTTTAACAAAGATTTCCTAAGTTATCCATGTCTGACACAAAAGTGTTTTCATTGACTGAAGTTTAGGTTACGTATGTATTTGCTGGAGTTGTCCATGTAGCACTACATACAATAACGATAAAAATGTAATAAAAAACGTTTACAGTGTTAAAGAAATGCATGAGACTGTTTCTCTGTATGTGTGTAGTAGGTACTGTTTATGAGAATGTGTTTGTGTGCTCATTGTCTGAAAATAAATCCTCTTGTTTTAGAAACGCAATTTTTGCGTTTGTATGCATATTCTAGAAGCGCCATTCAGTCTGAGCGTGACGGTGCCGAGAGACAAGAAGCAATGAGAGGTCCCTGTAATTTGGTCATACTCTGGGCCCAAATAAGGCATGTCATATTAACACCTGCTGCCTAAACATTAGTGGGATGGAAACACACACAACACACAAACTCACACCCCTACACATGCATACACAGTATCACACGCATATCCAAATGCAAACAGATACACACATGCATGCAGTCACATAAGCTGACATAGGGCAGGCTTGTTTGCTCAGGTTGCAGGAACAGGCATGGACTGAAAATACCTTTAAGGATATTTACTTGCTCCATTTTTTACCTTGCAAATGCAGGATGGCGTAGAAAAATTCAATAGCGACTCTGTGCACATAACTACAGTAAGGAAAATACCACCAGTTTATATAGGTGTGTAGATTGTGGATGGATTTGAATGGCACTCTAATTCATAATCAGGATTTTTTTGGACATTTGTCAAGACAAACAGGATGATTTTGATCTCTTTAATTAAAGTTCCCCTAGTCAGTGGATATGCACAAAGTACATTTGTTATGAAAAGGTGCAATTTGTGAGTTTGCATTGACAAATGGAAATGTACCGTCTCTTCTGTGTTTTACATCTCTGTATTGTTGTATATTTATTCACATAGGCAGTAAATGATTATTTGCGCTTATAAAGAATATATAGCATTAGATCAAAAACAAAAATAAACATAAGGAAAAAGATATTTAGCAAGACTTCTGTTCATAAAACCTACTTTCACATGCTGTGATAATGACTAGATTTTATATAAAATCTACTTTACTTAATGGACACAATCATAGTAATCTGGCACCAAAATACACAATTTGATACTTAGAAGTCTAACATAAAGTAATTTCTGACAGATTGGCAAAATCTTTATCTTTTAACAAGGGTGTTTAAACATACTTATTTACAATTTATGCCAAGATAACCTCTGACTGCCAACTTCTAATGGACATCGGATGGACAATCACTAACTTCGGCTATGGATCCAACCCAGTCACTCCAAATGTCTTGTTTACATCGTCTGACCCTGTCCCATTATTTGGATTACCGAAATGACAAAAGCATAAACATGAAAAATGATTGTGGGATTTGATGCAATTAAAATGCAGAGAAATTTGACCATCACTGCACAGTTTTTGATTGGATCCTTGAGTATAAGATGGCCAAGGGCCGAGCATGGGTATTCAATCAACAAGAAGGGAAAAACTGCATCGTCTTATGTTTTTCAGAGACTTGGCAGACTGAGGATATGGATAACGAACTCAACGTTTCTTCAGTGCTATGTAGGGGTAGAACAGAGCTCAAGGGGAGGGCTGTACAGTCGTGGTAAAAAATCTTGAAAATTACACGAATACTAATTTTCACAAAGTCTGCTGCCTCAGTGTTGATGATGGCAATTTGCATATACTCCAGAATGTCATGAAGAGTGATCAGATGTGTCCCTCTTTGTCATGACAATGATTTTCCTCCCCCAAAAAACATTTCTACTGCATTTCAGCCCTGCCACAAAAGGACCAGCTGCCGTCATGTCAGTGATTGTCTCGTTAACACAGGTGAGAGTGTTGATGAGGACAAGGCTGGAGATCACTCTGTCATGCTGATTGAGTTAGAATAACAGACTGGAAGATTCAAAAGGAGGGTGGTGCATTGATCTTCATCAGTCAACCATGGTTACCTGCAAGGAAACGTGTCATCATCCTTGCTCTGGACAAAAAGGACTTTGCTTTTTTTGTCTCCTGAATTCGATTCAGCTGCAGGATCGGGGCACCACCAGTGCAGAGCTTGCTCAGGAATGTCAGCAGGCAGGTGTGAGTGCAACTGCACACACAGTGAGGTGAAGTCTTTTAGTGGAAGGCCAAGCAAGATAGATAATTGGAGTCATCTAACCCAAATTCCAGGCAGCGCTATGCCAATTTGCACTGCCTCGTGCAGGAGGCCCGGGGAAAATCTGAGAAACATTGTCAGGCTTGAACCCATGACTATCATGACATAGATTGTCATGCAATGCAGCGACCTAGCCCACTACACCACATGGACTTAAAAAGCAGCATTCCACAAATGAAGTTGGCCTTTATTTTGGCAGTGATGGAATCATCAGCTACTTGAATGAAAAAATCATTAACTTTAGAAAATAAATTAGCAAGCATATTTTAAAAAATGCAAATAAAAACAAAGACATTTGTAAATGTACTTTACCTTGTATTACAGTTTTTCCCGATTGCTAAAACACTAATAGTGAATGCTCATAACAAAGCGTTGAAACTGTAACATTTGCATGCATTTGGTACACTCAGGCACCAAAAGAAAAAGCACAATGTCGGCATGGCACACATTGTGCATGTGTTACACACTTTGGCCAATTATGAAACACTGCAGTCAGCACGTCCATTCTACATGACATTAGCAACACTCCCGCACACATCGTAAAACACTTAACCTGTAACTGAACACCAATCAGTCACTATATAATTCAGGTATGAGCACCTGTCGTGAGACAATCGTGAATATGGAGGCTGAAGGACCAAGGGGCAGGTGAAGATGAGGAAGAGACGGGAAGAGGGAGAGGAGAACGAGGAAGAGACAGGGAGGGAAGAGGGAGAGGAAATAGAGGAAGAGACTCTGGTAAAAACCAGACATTGGGACTGAAACATAATCGGCCAAAGGGCCATCGAGAATGTCGCCGGGCAGTGCGGGGGCAACATCACCATGTGTGCAGCCATTAGTGGTCAGGGGGTCCTCCATCACCATGCCACCCTGGGTCCCTACAACACTGCACACATACTGACATTTCTGCATGCACTACATGCCGCGGTCACATAGGACCAATTAGGGCAGCTCATGTTCGTTGTCATCTGGGAAAATGTCAGTTTCCACCGGGCTGCTCTGGTCCGGGAATAATTCGCCAACCACGACCATTTCATGGTGCTGTACCTGCCCCCTTATTTCCCGGTCCTCAACCTGACAGTGGATTTTTTTTGGCATGGCGGTGGAAGGTCTATGACCGCCTACACATAAACGTGTGCCGCTCCTGCGAGCAATGGAGGAGGCATGCGGAGACATCCACGGGTGGATACGCCACGCCCGGCGATATTTTCCCGTTGCCTGGCAAGGGAGAACATCGCCTGTGATGTGGATGAGGTGACGTGGCCCGACCCCAATCGACGGAGTGATCCCTGACTTGTAATGGGAGTTGTTTTACTACCTGTACAATGTATCACTGAGGCTTGGTTTCGGGAATAAAAAAGGTTTAAAAACTACAAATGACAGAAGTGTTGAGTAAAGTTGACCAGTGTGTTGTGTCTGTTTGACTGTTTATTGTTCATGTGCATGTGTGTTAACTATCGATCTGAAGAGGGCCTTTTGAAGTCATAGTGTTAAGTTTTGATTGCAGAATGGCAGTTTTGATTGCAAAATGGCAGTTTTGACATGGCAGTTCAATGTTAATCTTCAAGTGTTGTGTAAAGAATTCTTGTGTTTTGAGATTTGACACAATGAGCCAAATTATGCATTTTGTGTGTTAGCAATTAGAAAAAACTGTAAACAAAAACACATAAAGGCAAGGTATTTTGGTCTTTTACCTAATCAACTGCATGTTTTGTTTTAAGGTAAACCTTTATTTTGAAATTGCTGCATGCAACTCGTTCCAAAAAAGTTGTGACAGAGGCATTGTAGGAACGATGTGACAATTTGAGATAAGAAGGTGATGTGAAACGGTTGAGGCAATTGTGTGATCATAATGTATAAAGATCCTCCAACAAAGGCCTAGTCCTTCAAGAGCAAGGATGGGTCAAGGCTCTTCAATCTGCCAACAGATGCATCAGCGAATAATCCAACACTTTGAGAACAACATTCCCCCGGCATTTCACCTTCTAAAAGTGCACAAAATAATTTAGAGTCAAGGAATCCAGTAAAAATTATGTGTGTAAAGGGCAAGGCCCGAAAACTACTTCTGAATGCGCGTAAATTTCAATCCCTCGGATGTCATTGTCTTAAAAAACATAATGAGTCTGTAATGGATATCCTGATATGGGCTCAGGAATACTTTAATAAACCTTTGTCAGTCAACACCATTCGTCACTGCATCCACAAATGCAAGTTAAGGCTTTACACTGCAAAGCAGAAGCCATATTGTACATCAACACTGTCCAGAAGCAAAACTGACTTCTCTGGGCTTGGTTTCATGTGATAGATGGACAGTAGCAAAGTGGAATCATGTTTTGTGGTCCGACAAGTCAACATTTCAAATAGCTTTTGACAAAACAGCCATTGTGTTCTCCGGGCCAAAGAGCAAAAGGACCATCCAAGCTGTTATCAGCATCCGGTCAAAAAAGTCTAGCATGAGTCTAGCATGGTATGGGGGTATGTCAGTACCCATGATATGGGTAACTTGCATATCTGTGAGGGGACCAGTAATGCAAAAAAATATGTACACATTTTGGAGTGACATGCTGCCATCCAGACAGTGTCTTTTCCAGGGACGTCCCTGCATTTTCCAGCAGGACAACACCAAACCACATTCTACCCAGATTACAAGCACATGGTTGCATAAGCAGAGAGCGAAGGTGCTAGCATGGCCCCCCTGCAATCCTGACCTGTCTACGATTGAGAACATCTGGTGTGTTATGAACCATACAATAAGGAAAAGAAGGCCCCGTATAGTTGCACAGCTGAAAACATGCATACTGGGTTAATGGGAGGACTGGTGTCTTGAGTGTCCAAACGCTTAATAACTGTTATTAAAAGGAAAATATGATGTTACACAGTGGTAAACAGTCAACTGTCCCAACTTTGGAGTGTGTTGCAGTCATCAAATTTAAAATGAGTGTATATTTTCACAAATCAATAACGCATTCAAGGTAAATCATCAAATAAAGTGTTTTTCAATACAATACATTTTCAAATGACTTTTTTTTCTTCACACTGTCCCAACTTAAAAGAGCAGCTTTTTCCCATCTCCCAATTTAAAATGTAAAACCTTTTGTCAACAAATGATGCAAAGAAGATAACCCATGCATTTGTTACTGTCACGAATTGCGTGATGTGTAGATGAAGGAGGGAGACGCTGGAGGGTGCTTGTAGTTATATTTGTTTTAATGAAGTAGCGATGGCTGCCCAATTGGTATAAACAGGAAGAATTGACATAGAGGATGGCACAACTTCAGGAATAAACACTTCTGGCAATACGCAACTCATTCATATATGTCTAGTCTACTTACACTCATTCATATATGTCTAGTCTACTTACACTCATTCATATATGTCTAGTCTACTTACACTCATTCATATATGTCTAGTCTACTTACACTCATTCATATATGTCTAGTCTACTTACACTCATTCATATATGTCTAGTCTACTTACACTCATTCATATATGTCTAGTCTACTTACACTCGCTTGTACGTGGCGAGGAACACGATGTAGAGAGTCCTATAATATTACAGAATATGGCAATCCACCACTACTCTCACAAACACACACAATGGAAGATCACAGATTATTAATGAACTGCGCCTTCCTCTCATTCAACTGGACTGATATAGGGACCGATTTACCAGCTGGATGGAATTTGATAATTAGGCACAATCAGTCCCCACCAGTACCAAGTTAATGATGGGAGAGAGAGAAGTAGAAGTATCCACCTGTCAAAAAGGTGATTGATGGATGATTTATTGCCCCCCTGTCATAAACCCCGCCCCCTTCCTAGCCCACATCCGCTCCCCCTTCCTTCCTGTTTCCCCTCCCCCCTTCCTGTTTCTTGACCACAACAGCTGTGGGAACCACACCTGTCACCCGTTCCCGTACCCTCCACTGACCCCCCCTTTACCTACATCCTTCCTGACCCCCCCTTTACCCATATCCTGCCCTACCTCTGTAACCCACGGCTCCAGACCCCTGGTCTATGCTACATGCCCATGAAAGGGTTTCCTGCTATAGCCCCCTAAACTGAGCTGTCAAAAACCTTGATGACAGAGTCTCCCGGCCGTGATAGGCCAATTTGAAAGAAAATAGTGTAAGGCCCGCCTTCACTCTGGTGTTTGTGTGGATGTTCGTGTGGCCCTGTGTGTGTGTGATTGAGAGACTCTGTGTGACTGTGTGATTCAGCCTCTAAGGCAAGAGTCTCCATTTTCTGCTAGAGTGAGCTCTGACCCCCCTCTCAAACAGTGTCTCAAGCTAACCATTTTATAGCCCCTAATAAAGTATGTGGCTCTCTATGTGTCAGGTATTTTCCTGATCTCTCTAAGAACCTAAAATTGTCTGTAATAGATTTCAAAAAATTTTAAATCAGTCAAATGGTTACAAAGCTAAACTTGGTCTTTCAGGTCCTTAGGCCACAACCTATATCTCTCTGTCAAATGGCTCAGACATTTTCCTGATCTCTCTTAGAACCCAAAAAAATCTGTGGCTCTGTGTGTCCGTAGGGTAGTCACTGTCTCTGTGTGTCTGTGACTCC